>JAULBW010027164.1:0-79669 GCA_032358265.1 Vaucheria bursata
TCAACAAAGCATCAGGAGAAACGTACCGCAGCTACAAAATAGAATTAACTCCCTTAGGGGTTAATTCCTGACACTAATATATTTTTGCCGTGTGATTCATCTTAGAATCATCATTCACCTCTATGTTACGTTGTTTATTCATGTGCAATTCCATCAAGGAGTTGTAGTTATAGTTTGATCTAATTTGCCTTGTATGTGTGTAGAATAAGTTATGAGGTGTTGACAAGACTTACTCTTGTCAACACATGACATAAGTTTAACATAATTGACTATTTTGCATATTATTTTCATGTTCCTTGTTTGCTCTGACTTTTTGAATGATGCATCAGTGCAATTTGCTAGTCCTAGCAATATTTGAATATAGTTTAAATAGCTTTTTACTGTCCACAGAATGTAGGTTTCAATGTAGTAATTAACTTTTTTTACACTAACCTAGGATTGAAAATTTTACAAAAAAATTTGGGGCATTGTGATAATTTATTGGAGAAAAAGAGATTACATACTACTGCCATTAATTTGTGCAATTTTATTGATTTCTGAATTACTAAAATGATAATGCTATTTAAACTAAATACTGTGGAAAATACAAATTATTGCTTACAAGATATAGGTGTACTTATCTGCTGTTGTAAATCTTAATCCCGAGTTCTAGATCAAGATAGTATCCACCAAAATGGATACAGATAAACTCACAAATAAAATTGAAAAAACATATATATTTAAGTGTTAAACTGCAATATGCTTAAATCTAATATTGCACCCAATTGAAATAGTATCTGTAATCAAATTCCTCCTCAATTGAATTAGCAGGCTAACCCCCAATTCTTTTATCATTTATTATAAGATAGCAAAGGCACTGACTTCATCCATCTCTGCAATTTATGAACTTCAAGAAGACTAGCTCTCATTGACTATAGAAACAATTTATTTCAATAATTCCAGCAGGTTAATGCCTTAAGCCTTATTTTTCTGTTGGCAAAGCCTTTTGGCACTTAAAAAAGTCTGCAAAAACATTTTGCATTTTTCTAAAGGATTTTGAAGGGGGGTACATGGTAAAGCCAAGCTAGAAAAAGATGGAATATGACAATGTTTAGGGGGATGAAAACTTCCAAATCAATAGTTTTGCCAACAGAGAAAATAAGAGTGTAGAAGCGTAGTATCTGAAAAATTGAAGAATTTCAATTTAAAATTTTCATTGTTTTTTAAGAACTTATTAATCTTTTTTTTCGCGAATGTTCTATTGTTAATTAATATTTTTTTACGGTGATAAGTCTTAATTTATGGCGTTACGGATTATGAAAAGACAGATAAAACGAAGGTCGTTGAAATTGATGAAATTTGCTCTCTTCGCAAATATGAGACTGTATTCAATCTCTTGAAATACTAGAGTAGGTTTTATCGCCATCGTGGAGTTGAAATGTATCAATCGCTGTTACCGGAAACTATGGAGACATTGTCTCCGGCGCCAGCGCCTATATTACACAATGGACTTTTAGTACTTCCTCCATTGAATCGCGACTGTGTACTGTGCATTTGTCTAGCTATTCAACATCTCTCGAAGACTTCTTTAAACGTTGTTGGATTGTACAGAAAGTGTGGTCTCTCGTCGAATGTGGATCTGCTCGCTAATTTGATATCCAATGGAACATTGGATCAGGCAACACTTGATAGTACTCCGGATCCACACGCTATCGCTGGAGCGATAAAGCAATGCCTTCGGTCATATCAGCCGATCATTCCATACCGATATTGGGATACTATTACCGAACACGGTGCTGATGTCGCTAGTATCCAGGCTAAGATCCCTACGTTAAATAAAGCACTTCTTATCACACTATTGGAGCATGCCGCAAAAATTATTGATAATTCTGAAATGAACAAGATGAATATAGAAGCGCTTTCTAGGACACTTGGAACTAACATTTCCCGTGCCAGCGAAATCGAAGCTGTTCCCGATATGCTCAAACGTTGCACTCTTTTCATTAAGTTGCTCTTTTTATGGCGAGACAGTGGCAACCAAATGGGAATCATTGGCAATTACAATGGATCTTTCAGTGATTTCGATCATAAATGCGAGGAGGAGAAACGTTTGACATTTGACCGCACGAGACATATTCTTTATGATGGCCCTGTTGTTGTAAAGTCATCGAGTATTGAAAGCCATTCATCCGAAACTGACATCCCTACATCAAGTCGACATATGGACCTGATCAATCTTAATGATACGTATCAAGCATATCATGAACATGAAGGGGCTCATACACCAACAGAGGATAACCCGGCACATCACAAAGATTCCTCTGCTGCTCGGCGCTGGCGTCAGATCAGGCACGAATTCACTAGAGTATTTTTGTTCACTTTTTTTGCTTCAAATACAGCACACTTATTCAAGTAAGTTTTTTAATTAAAACTTGAATAATGAGACTGGAAGTAATGGCAAAGTTGATATATATATATATATATATATATGCCATCCAGTTCATATCAGCTTTCCCAAAAGCAATTACTACTCATTATATAATGATATCATCAAAAAAATAAGTTCAATTCGTGGGTTTGTACTTCATACTAATGCCGGCTTACGCCTAAAAATTTTCGGGAACAAGTAATGTGACCAACTTATCCTGAGTAAATTATTGTTCCTAAAATAACTATTTCTTATTTATTTGCTCAATTCCTTAGAGATTTCGGTGCAAGGTTTGAGCCAGATATTTCTATTTTTTAGGCTCATAATGTAAAAAAAAACATTGTATCCATGTTGATAATACAGGATAAGAGTGTAGTATATGTTGCTATAATACAGAATGGTTTGATGAATGTAAAAATGTCATTGAAGATTGAAAAAGCAACCAAAACTGAAACATATTTTAACAACTCTTCAGCTAATAACAAACACATTTTTATTGAAAGGTCATATTTCCGAATCATTTCCAAAATGAAAATTCGGTCCAAAATAATTTCTTGACACTAGTCACACTTTGCCAAATTCTTCAAAGATGCAATATTGCAAAAAATTTCTGATATAGTAAATTTTCTCTTAAATGAAAATTCTAAATGCTGCATCTAAGTTCTACTCCAGATTTTCGGATACAACGAATTTCCTATGTAAGGAATGAATATGGCGGTTCTGAGAAATTCACTTTACCCGATCTTGACTGTGTTTATTACCATGAATAGGTTTAAATCGATTGCGATTGGTAACTTGTGCGGTGAGGCTTCGCACGAACAAGTGGTAGACAGCGATAGTCATGAGTGTGAAAATCCGACGTCCAGACGACTCTCTACAAGTTTGCAGTGGTTCAAAACTAGTAAAAGAGGAGAAAAGAAAAATGCCAATCTGATATCTCCAAACTTGCTCAATAAACATCCCTCAGGTACTTGAAACATTCATTTTCCATAAAAATATGTATACATAAATATAGTTGATGTTCCATAAATCGATGGTACATTAAAGCATATATTCTATGATATGTTACCTTACCATTCCGCCAACCTCTGTTTGCTGGTGTGCATTGATATCTCTCATCCGATATATTCGATTATGTTATGATTTCTAGAGTAATCGATTGTATCGGTTTATGGAATATCGACTGTAGGTACAACCCTTGTCAATACATCTCCCTGTCATTTAGAACCTAAATTTACTTTGTTGCCCGTCTAGTATTGACTTGATAAAGGCAACATTTTGATTTCCTTCTTAGTTTATTACTAATGGTACAATTGAATTATAACCATATATACTGGAAGCAGAGAGCTTGGAGGGTTTTCGAAATTCGGATATTTATCGGGCTAGAGAAATGATGCTGAAAATTACTATTATTAACTTTTCATATTTAAAATTGTTAGTCAGCAGTGCTTAAGATTCTGACTAATCGATCATTTTTCCATGACATTTTTATGAATATTCAGTTATGTGCTAACATTGCTAGTTTTATTGTTCTTTTTTTATTGGTCCAATGTATACATATTTCTGGTTGCCGAAAATGGTCATATTTTCTCTTTCATGTATGCATCAGTATGTTCACGTACAATCTTATTTAAATTACATTTTTTTGCTTTCATATTTGGATGTACTGCAGGATGGGAATTTATGTGGAATTCTTTTGAACAAGATGCTCATCTCTTTGAAGGGGAGAATCCATTACGTTCTAGAACAAGTTCTATGGATAGATTAGAGAACCAAAGGAGCGCATTTATTCGCACCCACACAAATTCAGCACCTTCATCTCCACAGTCATCTCATTCCAAGGCTTCTTCAAATCTGCCGTACATTTCTCGTGCGTTTTCCCAATCTAGAAATTCTTTTCGTCGAAACTCGTTGTATAAGTCATTTCCCCGAAAAAGCCTCGACTACGAAACAAATTCGGAAATTACAGATTTACCTATTTTTGAACACTCTAAAACTGTTATAGCTGAATTCGAACAAGGAAAAATTGAGGAACTTCAAAACAAGGTTGAATGCTTAAAGAAGGATTTGGATAAAGAAAGAAGAGAAAGAATATTCTGTGAAATGAAGTTAAAAGAGCAAGAGAATAAATTATTGGCTCAGGATAAGGCGAATAAAGAAAGCGAAAGGAAACTCACAGAACTTTTGAAGATGCAAGAGAGATTGATACACTCCTTACAGGTAGGGACTGTTTAGACCGTCTTCCCCTGAATATAACACAAACCAAATTTTATTCTCCATTGAGCTCAATAATGCATATAAAAGAGTCGTAGAGATGAATATTTGAAAGGCAACGCTTTGGATGTCACGTTGAAAATGTTATGGCTTTGCAAAATTTGAAATTTGGCATGGGTTATATTTTGGGGAGATGGTTTTCATTACATTTGTCTATTTTGATGCAGATTAGTATGAAATTGAATGTACTATGCATTATTTGAATATGCAGTATATTCTAGAACAATGCTCAAGTTTAAGCATATTTGTTCACTTTAGCGTTTAATATCATTATATCTTTTCCTCTCTTCTCTCGTTTCTATCTCTACATCTTTCGTTATGTACATACATGTACTGTTGTAAACTAGTTTACTTTACAGTACAGAGTACTATGCATTATTCGAATTATAAGAATAAGTTTCTAGAACTATTTTGTTATGTTTAATTTTGCGCTTCAGTTTGTAATATTACTCTCTTCTCTTTTTGCTGTCTTTGCATGTTTATTATATACAATGTCAATATGTCATAATAGGAATTATATCACAGCCCCAATCCTTACATAACTTGTTTTTAAAGTACCCCCGCAAATTGCAGCTAATATCATTGAAAGTTGCAACAGAATAGATTAAAATTTGTTCTATTCAGTATGATTATTTTTTATAAAAAATCGCAAATTTTTCCTTTTCGGAAATCACAAGTGATGGCATTATTCTCCGATTTGATAAGTACTTCGAATATAACGAATTCATCTTTGAAGGTTTTTAATATATATATATATATATATATAACTAATGAACAAAAAGCCCTATTTGGCAAAGTTCAGTTTCAGATTTTAAGGCATAACGAATCAATTTGGTGATTTTGACAGATTCCTTAAATTTTAAGTAACTTACTGTTTTCTCTTTTTTTGAAGTCTTCATGATAAATAATTGATCTTGGAGGTGTTATATTTGAAACTTTTTCCCGACTCTGAATATGACGAATATATTCAGAAATTCTGTAGTTTGAGTTTTAGTTCAACTTTATATGAAAGGGTGAATGTGTAAACCAATTATATTGAGGGCATGGTTTGGAGAAACGTATTGTAAAATCATTTTTTTAACATTAATTTTTTTTTCTAGTGCAGGTAGAGATTCAAATGTCACATCGCGCTCGCAATGTCGACCTACAGCATTCTAGCGATTACTGCATCCATAACACCGATCCTAATTTTAGGCGACACCGATACACGAGTTCTGATAGCAGTGGCATACTTTCCAACCGACAATTATCAGAACGCTTTTTTGATCGTTCCTGCTATCAATCTTCGTCCATAAAAAAATCACCTAAAAAATTTGAAACAGATGTTGTTTACTCGATTGACGAATCAGAGCAGAGCATTTATTCTTCCGAATTTGGGATTGAAACGATAAATTCAGATCAGTATTTTGATATGACGGGCAGTATCGAGCAGGGCGAGGAGGAAGAGGAAAGTACTACCCTTATTCCCCGGGGGTCTTACGGTACTTGTAAAATGGATAGAGGGATTTTGTACCGCTCGCAAAGTACGCAGTTTAAAAATTGGCTAAACGAAAAACGTAGATTAAAGCTCCCTGTTCGAAGGGTTAGCTCTTGTAGTTAGGATAGAATCCTAGAAATATGCCTAGTGCAAATTTTATGTTACCTTTTACTCGATATGTAGCACGGCGAAGAGTCGGTAATGTTAGTATTGACTGAAATAGAACAATAATCCGAGCATAGCTGTTTTAATATCTCGCCCTTGCCCTTTCAGTATGGGTAAAGTTGAAAAGGCACAGTGGCTTTTGATGTACGAAACAATGTCATGTACGCTTTTTATTTTTCATAGTTGAATTTCTTTTACGGTTTTCTCTAATTGAAATTTATAGTTGACCCTACAAAAAGATTTAGCATATGGAATTTCATTGTGTTGCTTAATGATGATCTATTTAGTTGAGAATCTGATGTTTTCATAGTATTTTATTGTTTTCAATCATTCTGATGCATATATAACAGTAAAGCTGGAAACAAAGATTGAGCAACTTAGACATGATGTGCTTACGAAGAGATGAAATGATATCACCTGAAAAGGTTCGTGTACTAATAAAACTCAACGAGCAATAATTGTGTTATATCCATCGGCTATGAATAAAAGCCTCTCAGATAATTATTTTAATAGTTGGCAACTATTGTTAGTTCTGGATCACTGTGGTCCACTTGTTCGGAGACCAAAGCCCTGAAAAATTAAAAGTAAAATTGGCTGCATTTCCAGATATTAGGCAGATGTGCATTTAGAACAAAAGGGGTGCATTAAAAAAATTTTGCTTATTAAGAACTATCTAATTAATGTCCATGCAACATGTAGGTATTATAAAACAAAAAATAAAAAAATTGCTTTTGTCTAGTTCTTAAAGCAGTTATTTTTCTTTGCAGTCATTGTTCATGTAATTCCACTATTGTCTGTTTCAGAACATACGAGTAAAAATAAATGATTGGATATCTATATCTTCTTACAGCTAGCTTTTTTGCGGATATCAAATATGAATCTTACTGACAGGGACAGCTTCGGCATTTATCGCTTTTTTTCTTGCCCACACGCTCTTAAATCTTACCGGGGTATGTCATTAACTTGTCCATATTGCACGTGTGAAATGCTCCCCTTTACTCATTTTCCTACTTTTTTGTTAATTTTTAATCTTTGTTTTAACTCTCTTCTAAGATGAATGTTTCCTGATGAGTCTAGTTTTTCATTTCATTGAAAAGTCCATAAAAATTCTTATTTTTTACTTTTAATATACATTCTTGCTTAAAACTTTTAAAAAATATGCCATAAATTTTAAAGTATTTTTAACATTGGCTATAATATGAAACATGTTGGACTGAGTCTTGGTGATACATTCAGTATGCACAATCCAAACCGTTTTTTATTTTTCTGTCAATGTTCTTCACTCAAAAGTCATGAAGAATAAAATTGCTTCGAAATAAGGCTTATTTCTCATCTGAACTTTCTTTGGACACCAAAATAAAGCCTGACTTTCCTGTTCATTATATTTTACTCATGGTAAAATTTTTTCTTTGTTGCATCCAGGATAAAGCAAAATATGCTATATTACGCTATTGAGTTATCACTGTCTAGACCTTTTATATATTTTTTTATTCTTTTGAGTTTACTGCATGGCAGTATAGTAAAATTAAAGCATTGATTTTCTTGCCAAATCTTACATGGTAGGTACTGCTTTATAAGCCTACAAATTACAAGCTCAGGTGCATATATGCTGCCCATTTTGCTCAGTTATAAGTTTTTCCAGCTGCTTGTGTATGCTATACATTTTTTATCAATATGCCTAGCCGCTGATCAAGCTTATGAATGCAAGGTTCAAAGTTAGTTTATTGAAGCAGCAACTACTCTATCTCAATGAGAAAGTCTATTATATAAATGTTTTTCTGCTTAAATTTTATTAATTTTACTCAATTGTCTCCTGCTGTTCATTATTCTATATTACAGTGTCAAGTTCTCATCTACTATCAAGAAGTTGCTGTACTTTTGTCTCCAGTTATAAACAATTTACACATAGGTACTTTATTTTACAAGTTAAAATCTTAGCAATTGTTTGGCATTACCATTTTATTTACTTAAGATGTTTAGAAAATTGCTTATATCATTGTAACTCTAAATTTCAGCTGGTCGTATAACTGTCCTAAGATGCAGTACTTGCAATAACTTGATTATCTTCTTTTGCTAGTACTTTTTCATGTCATCTATTTGTTGGTCAACAATTTCTGCCTTATACTTATTTGATCAATTTTAGAAAGGTATTTTTCACAATGGTAACATATTTCAAAGTTAACCAATTTACTTAGGATAGAGTATAAACTAGAAGAGAGTGATTTGATTCCATTTTGAAAAATGAGAAAAACTTTGTGTGGAAAAGCATGGTGCATTAAAATCTTGTAATATATTTATTTCATTATATTGATGTAGTATTGCTTTGAATTAATGTCTTGTTAACTTGCACCATCTGTGCAATGTGTCAGGAATTTACCCCTAAGGGAGTTAATTCTATTTTGTAGCTGCAGTACATTTCTTCTGATACCATATTGGAGTTTCAGTTTAGTCTATGAAAACAAGTTTTAGTTCAAACCATGAGAACAAGTTTCAGTAAGTGATATTTTGTTGTGTTGATGAAGTTATTTTACTTCTATCAACACAATTTAGGATGTAATAATATATGGATTCTATCACAAATTCCTTGTGTTTATGTTGCATTTTACATTCCTGACACAGTGTCTTACACACTGTATGAACTACTGTTGATATTGTTCAAATTCACTTAGGCAGGTTCTACTTTACTTTCAGTACAAAAACTATCTAGTCTACCTTCATTTAATTTATGAATTCACAAAACTGCTAACCAGCATTTGGTTTTTAAGAGATTCTGTCCATAATGCTAATTTATTTTAGGTCAAGTAATAAAAAAATGTTTATAATTTGTATTTTCTATGGCACTTGTTACAACTAAATAAATCCTAACTCTGCTATTTTCACTACTATGCCTTTTAATATCTTTCGACATTTTCAACCAATCATTATAGTTTGTTCTTGGTATGGCAAACTTTTCCAGATCTATGGGCAGAAAAACTTTTTTATCATAAATATGTTTGCTTAGTAGTTTGCTATAAATTATAAATATTAATTTGATAAGAAGCAGTCAGGGTACTGAACACCCTTTGTAAAGTCCATATGAAAAATAATTTATGAATATTTCTTTACTGAAAAGTTCATAACATTGAAAATAAAATTACCTTGTGCTCTCAAATTTTTTTACTAACACAGTAAATTTTCTTTTTAAAACACTGTATGATTAATTATTTATATTGATAAGTTTGATTAAATGCTGGGTCCTTCATTAAATTTTATCATTGCATGCACATTTGTAAAAAGTCTAATTTAGCATATTTATGATGATGAAATTGTTCTCAAGAGTTTTGAAATGCTAATGGAGCTACATTAAAACTAAAAGGGTCTCCCAAATACAGTCATGATTTGGTAGAATACAGTAATGATAGGTATATTGAATCAGCTACAAGTGTGCTTTTAATCATATTGTAGGTTTTTGTGGCCTCATAACTCAAGCAATTAATGTATTTGAATTAATTACTGTTCAATTTTGTCATATTTTCAAACATTTTTTTAAGTTTCAGTGCACATGCATATTTTTTCAAATTGAAAATAGTATTTTAATAAAAAGTTACAGAACAGAATGACAAAGAGCAAAAAGTACAGATAAGATATTTAGAACCTTAAATCCTCAACATTATTTCTGTTTTAGAAAAGTCTTAGGCTGCCTTGGTTTTCAAATGACTGTACACAAAAGTAAACTTTTTTTGCTATGCTCATCAATATAGATTTTTTCAAGTTGGAAAGTGTGTGACATCACCATGCTATGTAAGCATAAATAGCTTTATCTTTTTTTAGTGCAGTTATTAATAATGCCATTCACATATCCAAGATATTTTCTTTAGAGACTGAGTTACCATATTGTCAATACAAAAAGTTAGTGCGTTTTTATTTTGGCAAGCAATTGCTTTTGATGCAAACAATAGAGTTTTGTAATATGATAGCAGTAGTAGCTATCAGTGTACTTTGTATACTGGTAGGCAGTCCAAAATGTGGCCACTTCACGGCACAACAAAATTTATGCATAAGTACAAATATTAGCATTCTTCATATTTCTTGGAAACGTAACACTTTGCTTTATAAAGTATTAAATACTCTCCTCCACATGCTTCATTCTCTTGCAACTTTGTCGCGCACAAGGATGCATAAGCTATAATACTGCCACAGAGTTTATAAATTTATAGTTATTACATCCACTTATGTATTTTATAGTGTTTGTAATGATAAAATGAAATATTAACTCATCCAAATATAGATATTTTGTGGAGGTCATTTACCTGAGGCTTCACTCAAATTTTAATGTTTCTTGCCTACTTACCCACATGAATTAGATAAGGAAATGTCTTTCAGTTTGTAAGAGTATAAGTTCCTTAAATTGTTATACCAGTTAAAAGTTAAGGCTTCTGATTTTCTGAAGTGTTTTACTACTTTCTATACATATTTCTTGTTCATAATAACAGTTCCATTACAAAATCATAACAGCTTTAAATTTATAGTCACCCTACCTAATTAATGTTAAACTCATAAAAAAACTGAGTCTACTCTCTTGGTAAATCATTTTATATAGAGCTCAAATTCTACATACTTAGAATCTACTCTATCTGTTAATCAAACATGATATGCTACAACAATCTGTTGGAAATAATATAATGCAAGCCTACATGTACTTTTTAAGTTTACCAATTATTGGATAAGGATGCTGGATACATCTTTCAAACTCAAAAGTTTCCCTTTGATACTGTTAGGAATGTAACACACAACATAAACACAAGAAACCTGTGACAGAATGCACATATTATCACGTTTTAAATTGTGTTGACAGAAGAGAGATAACTTTTATTAACACAACAAAATATCACCTGCTGAAACTTGTTCTCATAATCAGAACTGAAACTTCAACACAGCATTAGGGGAAATGTACTGCAGCTACAGAATAGAATTAACTCCCTTAGGGATTAATTCCTAACATATATTCTCATCAAAGCAGTTTAAAAATTTACCATAGAGTGTAAAACACTAAAAGAGAGTACAAGCAACTGGACATGATTGAGCAGTAGTATCAAAGCAAGTTTAATATGCATATATTAGTGTACTGTGCAGTGCTGTTTAACTTGTTAGCATTAAAGCCATTCTTCACCCACTTAATGGGCATATTGGAACAAGGCATATTTCCTGAAATATAACAGATTTTAAATTTACTGGAGAAAAAGAACTTCCGGAGGTTTTTCTGTAATCAAATGTTTTTTAACGTGTGTCCTCACACTACTACTGAGCAGTTTTTGTCAGCGAGTGCAAGACAGTCAAACCTATCATACGTTTCATTCAGTTCTATACTAAAGTTAGCTTTCATATAACGTGGTTCAATGATATCTGCCTTGTGTAACTTTTCAGTATAAATAAACTCTTTATAGAATGAGTTAATTTTAACTGGAAAAAAACTCGAAAAATCAGTAAGTATTGACAAGGCTTTTTGGTAAATATTTTGACAAAAACAATTGTTTACCTCTAGATATTACAGATAAGGAAAATCTATCCCTTTAAATTTTTTAAATCGATTTTATTTTGTCCTGTTTTGCATGATTTTTCTTTCTAATAAACACATTATTAAGGCTTGCATTTACATATTATCTCATCAAAATCATATTCCTTAGTGAACCAGCATTTGTTCCATGATATCATAAACTTTGTACAGAAAATTAATCTTAATTTTGAATAATAGTTCTTTCATTGTTACAAAGATGAGAGAATTTTTCGATTAGTTTAAGCACCATGACATCTCCAAAAGTTCACTTGCTAGTATGTATTACCTCGATCTTGCCAGAATTGAAAGTGCTCGTAAATCTCTTAAAAATACTGGCCATCGTGTTATTTAAGTTTGAAAATTGGTAGTGATATGATAAGGGAAAAATTGCACACAATCGCCTTTTTATACTGGGCCCAATAACTGTTTTCTAATGCTAGATTTGGAAAGATTGCCATATTTTATTGGTTGGCATTATCCTTTATTATATATTGGTTATGGTGAATTTTCGGGATATTCATTTGTCAAATCGTGACCTTTCTTAGCCTAAATTTGAGCTGAGGAAGTGATAGAGCTCTCGTCCAATGCAACCAAGGTGCAGAAAGCTGTATACCACGAAACCTTAAACTCGATAACAAACTTTAAAGGCACGAACCTGACAATGTCTATAGAACAAAATGTTTCCAAAAATATATATTTTTTTGCAAAATAGGAGTACAGTTGAGATGTGCAGTTTGCACGTATTACTAAAAAAACATGCATTATCAAATTTCCTATCTCTGGATAAAATTTTATTATATATATATTATAAAAACAATAATACTTTTTCCAAAGATAGTAATAGTTTAAAGTTTCTTTGAAAGTGTACAGTAGTTGTTCAAAGTCGTTGAAAGCTATAAAAAATAAATTGTCAACAAATATTGGAAATTGACTTTCAAGCACAGCTTGATTGAACCAAACTCGAATCGAAAAAAGACAATCCGTGCCCAACCCAGAGATAGTATGTTATAGGGTAGTAGTAAATTTTAGATGAAACAGATTCTTCGAAACCACAGATTTTTTCATTCACCCAAATTTTCTGAACCTGAACTAGGATATAGTATGACTTTTTGCGTATCTTTTATGAGCAAAAATTTGTTCAAAGGGAACTTTTCATAACCAAAGTCTATTATATTTCAAAATTTCGATGACAAAAAATACAAAAAAATGTATCATAATTTGATTTGTAGGTGCTGAAGTATACATCGGATTGTAATTTATAGTATGTACTCCATTAGAAATAAAGAACTTTCAGTTTTTATATAGTATTCTATTTACAGCATCCGAAAGAGTTGATTTCTTTCATTTAAAGGATTTTTATGCTATATATTTCCTTTGATTTTGGCTTTTAAAATAATTGGTAATGCAGTCTGAAGTATGTCAATATCAGGATTCAACGCCCTTCCAACTCCCTCAAGCACTCCAATAGCAATAACAATGCTTACAAAATTGCTTTCTAGTTTCACTTTATACGTTGCGCAGAGACTTAGCACTCTCCTTATGAGCTAGGCAAGAAAAAAAAGCAAATACAATAAAATGAGAAAAAATACGAAGAAAATCCTTGAACATAAATTGCTTCGGAGTAAATTTTGCACATACTAAAGCTGCCATAATAGCTATTGCTGGCAATTTATTTGTAGACCTATCATACATATTCTTATTTTCATTGGACCAAACATCCATACAAAGCTATTGTTAGCTGTTTCTATTGACTTTACCATCAAAATACAGTTAGCAATTTAAACAAAACCTGCCATTTATATAGAGCTACAGCAAATAGCTGGCTATATATATATATCAAACTTACCATTCGCATTCATTTATTGATAGCATCATAACTGTGGTGTCTACCAATCGACATCATAAGCATCTTTTCTAATGAGTTAAAGTTTAAACTACCAGCTGATTTATAAATTGAATATATCTGTTGAGCTGTCATACCTGTCCAACTTGAATTTGTCTTAGATTTATACCTTCCTTTAAAGTTCCGGTAACTAATTCATCAACTGCTTTAATGAACTCATCTGCATTTCTGCATTTATTTGCTCGTGCCTGAAAAGTATTATACGAATATATTACATATTTATTGTGTAAGAATGAAAGTACATATATAAGTATGTAAAAATCGACATATAAAAACAATTAAAAGCTTAAAATTCTATCAAGCTAGGAACATAAAACTTGTTAGGATACCAGAAAAGGATGAACAAACTTGGCATATTATCAAAAAAATAATTTTTTGCCTTTACACATTTTCTCCTGTGTATTTTATTCCTCAAAAAACACACTTGTTGCCTTTTCAACTCAGTTAGTACATTTATTTTTGAATATTTTTGCACGCACCTTTTCTAAAAGTAGCATACCAGCTCTTTTCCCATCTCCAATTGCAATCGCATGAAACAAATCAATAAAATTACGCCTAAATATATACAAAATTTATATTTTAAATTTTGTTCCATTCCAAAGTTCACAAAATGAACCAATGAAATTACGCCAAAATTAAGACAGGAGCATATGTATATGTGTGCACACATGCAGTAAGGGCTCCCTCGATAAGAGAGATTTCAATTAAAGAAGTTTCAAAACTGACTCCAAATTTTGGATGAAATTCAGTTACAGTTTTTTCTTAAGAGTAGTTTATACCTTCCAAATAATGTTAACAACATCTGTTTGCAAACTGCATAGGGTATTTTACAGGCCATATTTAGAGTGTCGATCAAGGGATTATTTTATGCGATTATCATGTCTCCAAAGTCCACAGAAAAATTGCATGCATGTCTATATTTTTCTGTACACTTGGAGTTCTCTGACACTTGCACCCAAGTAAAAGCTGACTCCAAAAAAACCTACTGAATTATTCCACTTGCACATTTATCCATAGAAATATGAAAAATGAATGTATTTTTCAAGGCTACTACAATCCATGAAATAACCATGGAAAAAATTGTACGCATACAAAAAATCAGCAATCGTTACCATCTTTCTCGAATGCAACTACTAGGGCACTATTTAAATTGCTTTGGATTTTATAATATTCAGATATTGGTTAACATATTCAAATTCAACCCTAGTGCGTTATAATTGAGCTGCCGCTAGATAAATAGTCACAATGATTTTATTTGAATACAGCACCTATTGAAAATGACCTTAGGACATTATACTCGGTAGATAACAATAAGAATGTGGGGTAAACTTTATTTTGACCAAACTCAATTAAAAAAGAAGACTACTAGTTTTTATAGGGCGTTGATGATGCGGCAGTGTGAAATAGCTGTAATTTGGCTTTGAAGAAAAAGGAACTCCAAATCTTCACGAAAAATTACATTTCTCTGTTTTACCATAGTATAAAACGTATAACTTAGTACGGTAATTATAACTGTACGATGCAAGCACAAATGACTGTGCGTAGCGAGAGAGAATCTGTTAAGGGGCCTGAAAAAATTAAATACTTATTCCCTTAATATAGCAGCAATTTTGAATTTCTCTGGTTGTAGCATATTTTCATAAGTTCAAACAAAACTTTAGCAGCACTATTCGAATACAGTGCCTACAAGAATTACCATTCGAATACAACTCTCTGGAGGTCATATTCAGGGAAGATGGTAGTATACTATTCCAACCTTTACTAAAATACATTGTTTAATGCAAAACATTAGCATAGGTAATATGATAGCTAATACTAGTAATAAATCTAGTATTGAAACTAGTAGCTGAAATTACAAATAGTCGACTAGGTCTGTGATTAGGTTACTGTTGCAGTTTCTGAAATCAATATGAAATATATTCCAGAAGAATTTACTTATGCATATGAAAATAATTTTATCTAATGTACTACATAAGATAAGATATTTGCAGTCCATAAGGTTTGTAATCATACATACAGCCACGCACACCTGTCGGATTTGCTCAGTTCAGTTACTATTCCTGCATCTAGGAATACTAGACCAGCCAAAGAATGTTCCTTAGAAGTATCGCGATAGATCAGTATATTTCCTGAAAAGTGAAACAGTTCAAAAACGTTAAAAATATGCGTGTACAGAATAACCTCTCTAAATTAATGTAAAGGGATTACTTATATTGAGGATGAAAAATATGTTCATAGAGTAAAGGCCAGACAGCCGGTTCTACTACATTGCATGTATGAGTGTATGTCGGTATGGACGTATCAGTATCATACATATGTATATTGATATATAAGTATATATTCAGATGTACAAAAAGTAATAAAATATACCTGGATGAAGATCTCCATGCACGAAATTATCCTATCAAATAAAGAGAAAACTAAAAAATACATAAATATGTTATATACATATATATATATATATAACATTAACACCAAGCAAAGTGTTTACATTAGAAAATTACGTGTGAGAAATCTGCAAAAAAAAGCATCTGACACACATAAGCTCTAACGAGTATCATTTGGAAACTCACTTATCATGCATAATACGCATATAGCTGAAAAAAAAAATATATATATGTATATATATATATTTACGTAGAAGATGAATTATCTTGAATAATTAAGAATGAATAGAATTGTATACAGTTGAACCTGCCAATTGCAACTCTTCATATTGTCCAAATGCAATTTCTGATTGACCAAATAGATTCATCTACATGAAATTTATTTTTAAATGCTCATCCTACTATGATGCAAAATTGAAATATCCACCGATAGCGTGCAATTTGACATGTTTAACTACGTGCATATTCATATATTATTATTATATATATATATATGTATATTATCTATGTATATACGTATATGATACATACCAAACTGTATACATCTATAACAGGGAAAATATTAAATTCAATTATCATTTTCCACATGTGAACTATTTTTGATGGGTCATATAATAATTTCCGTTTTTGTATACATTATTTAATGAAAAAACTTCAACTTCAAATCAATGCATTTTAGTGGAATTTTTACCAAAAAAATCATCTTTAAGAAGGCTTTTAGTCCGATTATTCCCAAATTCTTCCTTTCCAATCTCTCAACTGGGGTTAGAGTTCTTACGTCTCTTAGCATGTATTCTGACATGGCCTTAAAGGTAAATAAAGGAAAAGTATTAATAAAGAAGCTGCAGAAATGTACTTAGACAAAAAATTTAACTTTAGAAAGAAAAAAATGACTATAAGGCTACATTCTTTTTATTACTCTAGAACATTATCCCAGAACAGTATCAGATACCTAACTAGGTTGTACATTGCATAAATATTCAATATGAAGATAGAAATAATGTGAACAACATTCCAGAACATTATTCTAGAATGTCTAAAAAGTGTTGTAATTCTATGAGTAAAGGTAGAGACGCAGTAGAAAAGAACATCAAGAGTAATAGTATTCATGATAAATAGCTTAGACATAATGCAATTTGAATTTGAAGTGAATTTTAGAGTCCGAATTGGTAGATTCATATAAATTTACCATAAAACTTCGGTGATATAATCCGTCGAACACAGATAAAGTCGGCTAAAATTACTTCTTATACTACATGACAGTTGTCAGCAACTAATTTCTTTGCATTGTATTGGAGTTCTATGCCTCCTAGCTTGGCGCGGCTAACTACGTTAAAAAACGTATACCTTGATGAGAACAATATGACAAGTAGTGGATAGCATATGTTCTCTTCTATTTTTTCAATATTCAAGATGCACATATTAAAGAGAAATAAGTAGCACCAAAATATAAGAGAGCATACGCTATCCATTATCTGTTAGATTGTCCTCGCGAAGGTATACGTTTTCTAACGTAGTTAGCCGCGCCAAGCTAGGAGGCATAGAACTCTAATACAATACAAAGAAATTAGTTGCTGACAACTATCATGTAGCATATTGACAAAATTCCATATAAGAAACTGAACAAATCAGTTCAATATAAACACTGTTCTAGAGCATTAAAATTTTATAGAATAGTTTGTTTAACTGCGAGTAACGTACTGGCTCAACTTCAAGATGAAAACTACTCTACAATAATATCAGGAACTTCTAGTATAAAATACTTATTCTTAAAACGAGATCATTCATCTGGCAATCAATCTAGTTTACTAGTCCAGTAGCCATCAACACATATTCTTGTCTACTATGTAGTCAAAGTTTAGCATTTGATAAAACTATGAGAAGCCAATCATTGATAACTATTTTCAACTCTTTGGAGGGCAAATAATAGTCAACTATTTTCAACTCTTTGGAGGGCAAATAATATTCAACATATAAGAATTCTGAAAAATGCGTCAAAAGCATAATTCAATCAGCTTCACTTTCTAAATTGAAGATCAATTTGCAAAGAACTTGTTTCGATTCGAGTAAATTTTAAAATCATATTAAATATCTTCTATTGGCTATTATTGCCTAAGATCAGCTATAGAATTTATTCGCTTAAAATCGTCATCTGTCTATTTTTTAGAGTACTTTCAAAAATGTAATGCTAGGCATTTGCCATGTGACTACAAACTTGTATACATCAGCACTAGGTAGTCTACTATATCTATGTAATAAAATCACTTTATTCAAATACAGACAGAATTATTTTATCAATTTCTTTCTGGAACAATTTTAATCTGTAGAATACTATTCTGAAAAAATATTCATAAGGTGCAGCATATCTTTCTGGAACAATCTTAGGTTGATGTAGATTTATATTGTTTGGAACAATACAAACCGGAAAGAGATGATTGTTCTGGAACAATTCTATGTTGAAGAATAATTTTATTGGTTTTTAATATCCTTCTCTTTTTTCTCCTCTAAATTGACCTTCTATTTTTGAGATTAATCGGCATACGTGAACAAATTTATGGCCAGTTGCATCAACGAACATTTATTTTCCCAAGCACTTTAGAAAAAAGTACAAATTTTATTTACTTGCCTGTCCTTCGAAGAGAGATTCTATAAGAACAAGTTCATGGTCATCATTTTGAATCGGCACAGGAAAATGTATACGGCTGTCGTTGCAGAAATTTCTCGATAATTTTCTTAGAGAATCAGCTTCTAACTTCATATCCAGCTGCACTTCAAAGTTTGTTCAATATTTGTATACAGTTTTAAATCTCAACTATGCAGATCATACACTATAAATCTATTTTTGATCTGTAGTTTATGATTGGAAATTTTTTTTCGATATTCCCGACATTTCAATCAATATACAGCTTAACATCTTGTTTAGCAATAACTGAAAATGTATGAATGTATACATCGGTATGTATGCATGTATGCACTTTTTACCTGCTTATCCATTAATTTTGAAAATTCTTCGACGCTTTCTCGAATGCTCAGCCATTCTGGAAATGAACGAAGTAAATAAGTTACATCCTGAATTAAATTTAATTCGTGTAAAAATCATAAATTATTTTCTTTTGACAGTAAATGCTAAAATTGGATAACGTACTAGTTCTGAGTGCATTCATAATCTGTCGAAATCCCCTGGTGTTACAATTCAAATTAGCTTTCCAATGCAGATTGGCTAAGAAAGGCTTACATACCAAATAAAATTTTAGTGCTATTATTCTTTTATAAATAAAGAATTCTATTGTTAAATAATGATCCTATTTCATATGTCAATGCACTCGTATTGGTGTGTTTTGGAGGTGTTAATTCGCATTTAGTATTATGAATATTTGCTGAAAAATAACGTGCTCTTGTTCGAAACCGTGCAGAACCAAATAAACGAACAAGTACCCTAGCAACTTTCAGCTTATAATCAGTATTATAATTACTGGTTATAAAGGAAGGGTAAGCACCAACGCAAGAGAGGGAGATTCGGTTGGCAACGAAATAATGTTAGCCATGAAAATTGGCATTTACTTTAACAATGTCGAGTTGTCAAATTCGAATTTGGAATCCAAATAGTATATCTTATAAGCTCACAGTTCGGTATACAGTTCGGTATGCAGTTCGGCTTCTACAATTGAATATATTTGCGGTTCATATGTATAGCGAATGTCCAGCAATCATTTCATTTTGTCTGTCGACAAGGTACTTATACAAATAATTTATTGCCCCATTCAACATATTTACGCTTGAATTCCAATATCTATACATATTTTTGAGTGACTTTTTGGATGGCATTTGAAACATTGCTCCTGATTTGTTTGCACGATTTAAGCCTTTCTTTTTTTTCAATCTCCAGCTACAATTACTCTGCCAGTTTTCATTTCTAAGACAACTGCTAATTCGTGTTCATTTTTAACAATACTACAACCAAAATTTATATAAAATCTCCGTATTACGAAGGTGGTGCTTCTGATATCACCACAGTTGATACATATGGTTCTCTTCTAGATGCATGCATCTCTTTCCTAATTTTCATACATCCCCTAACTCAGCTAAATATATATATTTTGCCTTACCAAAGTATAGGCAAATATCAAGTTTCAACGCAAAGTCATTATTATTAACTATTTATTGACCAGAACTGATTGCTATTCATATCAAATTGGTCGAGCTTGATTACTAATTAGTTCGTGTTGACTGTTAATTGGCCGAATTGATCCCTAATATGTTAAGACCGATAGCTAATGGTCAAGATTAGTTGCTAGTTTATCAATATTTATGGCTAACTTGGTAACATTGATTGCTAGTTTGCTAATATCGATCGCAAATTTTTTATCGAGATTGATGGATGATATACCAATTTGTAAAGAAAACGTGAGTTTTGTAATCTTGCTCAATTTACCTGTATTTGGAATTAAAAACTCTACTATTCTTGAAAAAAACCTTAAAATATCAATGTCCATATGAATTTGGTCTTTAATAGAAGGGTGCAACACCTATAAACGAAAGTATACTAAAAATTTAGGTATCAAGGTAAATTCTAGCACAAGAAAGATAAGGTAAACCACTAATATTTTTGTATATGCAAAGTATATTAAAAAATGTATGCATCAACATAGTTTTTCAAATTAAAAAGAGGTGATAAACCATTTATTTCGATAAATGAATATTAAATAATATATTCAACAATCTATAGCTTAACTTATATAAAAAAGATTTAAAGGGCTAATATTGACTAAACTCGATGCAAAAAGTGATGCTGGCAATTTACAGGTGCAGATGATGTGGAGGTTTGAAATTACTTTGCAGTAAACTTTGCATATGAAGAATCTACCAGTACCACCAAATTATTTATAAAATCCGAAAAGACTCATATTAAGCTTGGAAAAATATCAAATATGTTTTCATTTATCCCTTACAGGTGAAAATTCGTCAAAAGAAAATTTTCAGCATCAGAAGTTTACTAAATTTCAACAGTCTTGTCAAAAAAGCATCCACAAGATAGGATATTCCGCTATGAAATTTGACAAGTGGCAAACTTTTTTAATCGGCAGCAATCAACATGGTACAGAAACAAATAATTGCAGATTAGGAAGGGAGAAGCCACTAGGCCATATCTTAACTTTGTAGTAAAAAATTGGAAAATTCATGTTTACTTTTTGCTATAGTTCAAAAGTTCGCAAAATTAATCGATGAAAAATTGATACAAACAAATTCTTTCAAAAAAATAATTTTCCCCAAATACGCATTTTGTAAAAAAACCACAAAAAAGCATTAAAAAATGATTCCACGCAGCTCCTGATTTACTAAACCCATAACTATCTACAAGCATTTCATTCTCTAATTTGCATGATAAACTATTCACTTATGCATACGTATGTATACATATATATATATATATGTATACATGATCAGATAAATTAATTACATACAAATTTGCTATGCACATTAAAAAACTTAAGGTTAAAGTACCCCCCCCCCCCAAAAAAACTTAGTGTCGCATATCAAACGAATTCAAATCAATTTTCCAATACGTTGCACTGGCTCTGTTGATGATCAGTGCCACCAATTTTAATTGGTTGAAAGCCCAATATTAGGGTAGGTATTATACTTTTGCATCATAAAACTATTTTGTTTATGAGTTTCAGTCATTACTATTGGTTGATGCTGGTGGTCCCTGCCAATAGCAGAGCCACCAGTGTCACCATTAGGGAAGCTCAATCCATTATCCAATTTTTTGCTTTTATTTTTAGTATATGGGCTCCTACTAAAGGCCCTAGCAATATTTTGGAGCAATTTACATATTATTTGATTTCATGTTTCTATGTAATTTACTACCTTTACTGCAACAGGCAATATCTTTCCATTTATTTTAAATTCTCCTCTGTAAACCTATCAACAGATAAGAAAAAAACACGAAAATTGTGTTTTCAATTTATTTCAATCAGCTCACTTATAAACAGTACTTTATAGGAAAATATGGCAAGAACACAAAAAAGCAAGTTGGACTTACAAATATTGTGGCAAGTCATTAAATTGAAGTTTTTAAAAATAGATTTTTTTGCATCAACTCGCACTTCAATAGCTAATTTTGCCTTTGCAATTCAATAACAGTTCTGTTTCTACAGTTTAATATATAGTTCTACTTCTTCAGTTCAAAATATAGTTTACTTCAACAGTTGAATGTTCAACATAATCATCATTTGTTGCATACTTAATAAATATCAAACAGAAATGTCAACAAATATATTACCAGCTAGAAATAAATGATATATTATGTCCCATTATACATAACACAGGGGGCATTAAAAATGAGTAGCATCACCCTACCCCCTGTGCCCCCTAGTACACCTAAGAACTGCAATTAAAAACTTCTCCCAGCAATTTTATTCATCCTATTTTGAACAAAGCCAAAATTTTAAATTTCCCCCTAAAATAATGCAATACTCACAAATCCCCCCCCCCACATACAGAAAAAGACCATTCGGGATGGAAAAAAATGTTCAGAAGTTCATTAATCAAAATTCAATTTCTTATATTTTTTTGCCTTGATATTTTAGCTTTGGGTTTCTAAGACATTTTTCTTAAAGGTAGTTTTCCGTGTAGTACTTATATTCAAATAGTGCACTTTGCCTTCTATTCAATTTCAACCCACATTTTTAAAATACCAACTCATTTTTGTCGGTTATTAAATAGTAAAGTTAGGAATGAAATTTGTTTATTCGGTATATTTGAGTCAGTTAAGAATAGCTAAGTTAAAAAATCAATACATCTAATTGGTTAGAAAATCAGTTAACAAATTTGTAATTTATACTGCCTGTATCTTTAAAAAGGGCAAAATTTAAGTGGTTTCATTTGAATTAATGGGTTCTATATTTAATTGAAGTTTTTTAACATATCTAAAACTTACAAAGTTCTTTATATTTTTCTGATCTTAACTTTTTAAAATTTTTTGTTTTTATCCTCTAATTTTCAGCGTATAACTTAAAAATCTATCAGGCCTTCTACCTACTTGAGCTTGATAATTTTTTTGAGGGGAGGGGGGAATTTCAGGAAAAATTAATTTTCAGTCTTTCAGCCCCTTCATGAAAATAGGTCTTCAATTACATATGAATTATCATATGCAATCATGTGCAATGGTGCATGTACTTGTGGAAAAAAAATTCAGTAAACTTTGTATATCGCATTTGCCGGGCCACCAAACAAATTGATTACATTTGAAATTCGTTGTACCCGAAAATCTGAAGTTAGACTTGGCACATATGACTCGTTCGTTTCTTCACTCTAAGTGAAAAATTGTCCAGAGGAAATTTGTTATATACGAATGCATGTACTTAGACAACTTGCCTGGGCAACGCAACCTGATCCTATTGGTTGCTTATCATTGAACCGTAAGTTTTTTGGCCAATCGGAACCAAGAGCTACATATAACGTCTTTTCAGTCTCAGCCCACGAATGAGGAGTAGTCGACGCATGAAGTTTACCAAGTCTATAAAGTAGTAAAATACATACATATATTTTTTTTCTTCATTATTCAATTTAAAATCATATGTAAACATCTTCATGCGCATGAATATTTTCAAGACTCACAAATAAAGATTTAAATTTAAATAATTACCATAATTAATAGTTTATTTTTCGCAATAATCTATACCTTAAAACTATAATAGAACAGTATACTAGCTTGTTGGACTTAAGACCCGAAGGTCCCAGTTTCAAATGCCCTGTCCATTGTTATGAACCAATGAAAAAGAGCGGGAAAAGAATTATATGAAACCTTTCATAAATTTTGGGGGAAATTTTGCAGTACATTTTCTAAACTAATATTGTATATTGTTTGAATGCAAAAACAACTGCGATACCATAAGTCATAAATACCGGATAAAATAAATTTGCTTTTAACAAATTTTTGATTTAAACAAATAAACAAAAAAGTCATATTTTGCCAAATTCAGCATGAAATTTTTGAAAATAAAAAATATAAATAATTTGGTGGTCCTGGCAGATTTGCTAAGATAAAAGTTTGCAGTATGTTCCTAAGTCATCTTCATATATGTATACTTCAAGTAACTGAAGGGCCAAGTTGTGGCACTATTTGAGTGGAAGATCAATTTACCTGTTACAAACAGCTACGGGAAATAGATCGGGTCGGGTACTTGCCCACTGCGAAAATTTTATGGATGCTGGTCCACTCTTCTCTATTGCCCAAAGAACTAAAACATACATGGCATACGAAAAAGAGGTATAAGAGACATCATCGATAGTTAAACTTTGAGTTAAAGCTTCTAGAACGATATCAAATTCTGAAATGGCCCGAAAAGTACAAAACCTGACTATTTTAACCGATTTAAATCACTGTTGGGCGTGATTGGCTAGGATGAGCCTAGTTTTTGCATATATATTCAACGTGTACAGGCAAATAAACATTGCTCGCTAATATTTTCCATTGCATAATTTAAAAAATGTATAAATTCATGTAGTGAGTATTAGCATCTAATACTATATAGCGTACATAGAATGTTAACAGAGAAACAAGGTGCACTAGCCAAACTAGAAGTCAACTTTGATATACTTTACCTATATTCCACCAAAAATCAATCATTCTATCTGGTGCCAACCCACACTTTGATAGAAGGCCTAAATACATCCCTAGCGTAGCAATTGGCGACCACACAATTCCCCATGCGAGAATTCTCAGTAATGCTCTATAAATATTTTTTAAACATTAAGTCAATTTTTTCACCGGCTTCTGAAGCAGCTCTTTATAAATTTTTTTCAGAGAATGGAAATATTGCAATTTTGTGAAAGTGCAGAATAGTCCATTGAATAATTTTAAATTTTTTGTTGAGATTTGATCATTTGGCATACACGAAAATGAACTTATATGAGCAGAATAGTCACCGAGATTATTTTTTACGGATTTAAACCTTTTCTCCCTTGCACTAAAGTATTCTGTCATTCCTCAAATCTTTCATTGTAGCAGTTTACTGGTCTATTCTATAAATGCCCATCTGATCAGGGTGCTAACATGTAAAAATTTTCGAAGAAGCGTATTTCAAAAATTAAAAACTTATAAGAAAAGTTACGAGACTATTTATTTTCAAGGCGATAAAAATTGTAAAATTCTTTACATTAGTTTAGAACTTAGCTTTGGTTAAACATGCGTAAATTCGAATCAAAATCCAAAATTTTAACTCCATCATATAAAACTATTCGAGAGTATTTTGAACTAAACTTTCATATGTCTATCTAATATTAAATGTTTTTAGATCTTAACATTTAAAAAGGTGCAAGCACTAAATTTTAGTGCTGAAATGTTGAAATGAGAAGTTAATCGTAGCACTGATATTTCATAATTTTTATTGAACTATTCAAATAAGTACAGATCTTAAATAAACAAAATCCATGATGTCAAACAAAATTTCGGGATTCTCACAGAAAAACATTGAAATGTGCTCAATCATTTCCCGCATTTGTTAACTACTTTACATGCAAAATTAATAGATTTCTCAGCAGTCTGTGATTTTATAATTTTTGAAACTACCTGAAAACACGAAGGCACTTTCGCAAAATTGATTTGACACGATTGACAGCAACTGGTATGTAAACTGAACGAGGCTCAACCACGCTAGAAGAACGCTGCAAATTTGTAAATTTTTCTCTTGGACAAGCCAGAATTGGAATGAATGGAACCAAAGAATATTGAACATATTTTATGAGGTAAACATGACGCGGATTCATAGTTATATGATATTTCCGGTATGCTCTGAAAACTTTTATCGGTGCTTTGGAGTGATATATTTGGCGATACATGGAAATGGAAATTTTTATAACTAACTGATCTTTGTTTTATTGGAAGCGATAGTAGAACAGGTAGAAACGAAATGAGTCCTAATAATTGAACGTAAAAAATGTTTTTGTTATATTCTAAACTTTTGATTGGTCCGAAAATTTTAATAGTACTATTTCAGACATTTTGACTGGTCTAACATTCACATATAAATGTTGCAATTAATTTCAGTTTAAGCTTTTAATATGAATAATGAACTTCCGGTGAAGCAAAAGAAAGGAGTGATAAGAAAGTTAACAGATGACTTCTTATCTGGTGGAATTGCAGGGGCAGTGACGAAGACAATTGTAGGTGAAGTATTCCTCTAAAATTATAATTAATTTGTTAATCTATAAAATTTGTCGAGTAATACCATAAATCCACGATTGTTTCAAGTTTTCCATATTGAAAACAGCATTCAATCTATAAAAACGTAAATCTTGAATGTTTCCATCGGTACGAACAGAAAAATTTGAATTAAAAATGGAACGATTCGTTCTTTACAACGAGCTCACGGGAGAGAAGTACCTTATGTATCACTTTATAGTATCCATTTCTTTGAAGATAAATAAAAAGTAGAACTTAACTAGTATGTTTACTTGAAAAATACGAAAATAAATAAAAGTAGCTATTGAAGCCTTGCACATGCCTTCAAAATTATCCTGTAAAACCAAATGTCTTGATTAACATTGATAAAACTTCATGCAGATGAAATTTCATATAGGGTACATAAGTGTATTGAAAAGCAGATAAACATGTTTTCTTGAATAATATTGCAATATATTATTTTCATGTCTTCCAAATATTTAGTGAAACCTCTTAAGTCGGACATCTTAGTAGCTGTACAGCTTACAAAATGATGACTTTGTTAAATTACTTTGTCCTTTATTAAATTACTTTGTCCTTTGCCAATATCAACACTTCCTTACTGTTAGACATTTGAGCACTTGATAAAGAACTGTCCAACTTAGGGGGGTTCACTGTATTTTTTTGTAAATTACAGCAAAAATCGATAAAATTTGATTAAAACAGAATTATTTCATTTTGGCCAATTTTTTACATTTCAAGTGTATGATAAAAGTTCATCGAATAACCCCACAAAAAGGCATCTACTGAGTTCGAATAGTCCAAATGAAAAAGATGTGTAGTACATATTCACGTTAAATGTAGCAGTGATGGTATAATCACTCCTATAAATCTAGATTCAATTTCATTTGGGGGTGTAATTTATGAAAAAAAATTTCCAGGATATTCTTTATTTGTAATTTTATGTATATTTGCTTTGTAGCCCCAGTAGAGCGAGTAAAGCTATTGCTACAATTGCAACAAGCAAATTCACAAGTTAGCTCTAATGCACGCTATAGAGGCATGGTCGACTGCTTCAAGAGAGTGCGTAATGAACAGGGATATCTTTCGTTCTGGCGCGGTAATGCTGTAAATATCATGCGTTATTTCCCAGGCCAAGCAATGAATTTTACAATATGGGACAGGTGCATATATTTAACTCGAATACAACAACCTCTTGAATATAAAAATACATCTACTCATCAGTATATGAATATTTACATATATCGGTAATGATTAATGCATATAACCTTACATACGCACAAATATACATTCGTACACTATATTATGCAGATATCGCGAATACTTTTTATCAGGGGTGTCTCGCGATGATTTTTGGCTGTACTTTCGTAGAAGTATGTTGGTAGGAGGTTTAACAGGTGGCACATCATTGATAATACTGTATCCCTTCGATTTTGCACGGACGAGAGTTGGCGTCGACATTGGTGTCGGTGCAACGCGATTGTTCACTGGAAGTCTCGACTGCCTAAAGAAGGTTATATTTTTCTGTGCGTTTTCGCTAAAAAATTGAAAATATATTTAGGATTTTTCACTAAAATTTTTTACTTTCTGTACAGTAGATTCAAATTTTCGTTTCAAACACATTAATTGATGCCACATAATGATACTGATCTTTTAATGTAATCAAACACTTGTTGTAACTACACAGTTTATGGATTTATAATTTTTTTGAGTTGCACAAAAATATTCATATAACGTACTCCTTTGTCATGACAAGATGGAGTTAAAGGAATTCACAGATTTATATTTGTGCTATAAAAAACATAGCACCTAACCTTCAATTGCAATGCCTAGATATTAAATGCTGAAGAAGTCAAAGGAATCTACAAATTTTATGTAATGCCTAGATTTTAAAGGCTGAAGGAGTCAAAGGAGTTTACAAAGGATTTGATATTGCACTGTTTGGCATAGTCACATGGCGAATGCTTTACTTTGGTTCTTACGATGTGGGCACAAATTTATTTTTTCATTCGCGACATGGTGGTACGATTTACCAGCGATTTTTTCTGGCACAGGCTATTACTGGTATTGCTGGTAAGTATGTTCGTAGTACTATATTAGTTCATAGTACTATGAAGTAGTAATTTTACACTTGTCTCAAGTACCCAGGAGCTTTTGGCAGGCAATTATTTTTTTATCATATGTAGATTTTGTCCCAGCCAATGGTAAGGTGGTATTAGATATATATATATATATATCAAAGAGACATGCTTGATTGGATCAGTACCAGTACAGTTGCACCTCTGTTTACGTTTCTGTTGGTTTGATATTATTGACTAAAAAATTCGAAATTTATTCGAATGCTTCAAGAGATGATAGTACTATTGGTTTATTGTGAAAAGCTTTAAGTAAACTTGCACCAATACAATCAAGTTCATTCCGTTGGTATATATTTTAAATATCACCTTGCTATTGGTTAAGATATGGTTTGCTATGAATTAAAGTACTAATATGCATGAGTGTGTAGTACTATTTTGTGCAGTTTTTTATAATATGTTCTCATACGAGTATCTTCAAGTATAATTTTATTTAATCCCGCATAAATTTTTTGATGTGGTTTTAATACTAATACTAGTTGGGGGTTTATTGAACAGTACGTGATGACTTAAGTATATATATATATTTTTTTTCACGGTTGTGTGCTACTATAAAACGCTAGCTTCAATTACTTTCGTATTAGGTATAGTACTATTTTGAATAATACTACATTTCACAGTACCATGTAACATATTGTATATTATTGATATAAGCTTTAATGGTAATTATCTCTTCATGGTTCTAGATGCTTAAAAATTGAAGTAGTACTTCATTTTGTAATACTTTAAAAAACTATCTGATTTGCCAATAATCGACCAATCAGCAGGCTTATAAACAAAACGGGGCTTTTTCTCAAAATCTTTGGGCGCTACACCATTTTCCGTAAACTTGAAGTGCAAAAATTTATGAATCGATAATTATTTGAATCATAACTAGAGGACTTTGCAAGTCACACAAAATTTAGAGTTGCGACAGCTTAGATTAGTATTTTATAGCGCACAGATATATAGGCAGCAGAGTGAGATGATAGGAGAGACAGAATGGTATAATATTAAGGATGTACATGTATAATTTTACTTCTGCTTGAATATATTTCTAGAATGTTCTTTATTGCACAGAGTGAATATTACTAGTAAACTAGATAGTATATAATACTAGTCGGCATCAATATAAACTACTATATAATTATGCACACTATTACGATAAAAAGTGTGCCGTAAAAGATTTATATATATATATATGTGTACAATTTCGAACAATTTCAATCATAAACTAATAGCATCGTAGAAATTTAAAGCAGTTTGAACAATTTTTATTTAGGAATTTGACCTTAACTTCAAGTTCAAAAAAATAATTTGGTTTATTTATGCAAGTACTCTTTAGAATCTCCATAGGCTTAAAAAATTTTATTTCATTGCATCTCTAGGTTTAGTTGAAATGAAATAACTTAATTAGTGATTTACAGTTTTTTATTATCTATTTCATAGTTCAAGCGAAACTTGTGGAGTGATTTTTTGTGAAAAGTTTATGAGCACTTTTAGATGACGACATAAAGCGGTGCATAAATGCACATAGCAGATGGAAAAACAGTTGCACAAAAATGCTGTAGTACTAGAGCTAAGATTTTAGATACAGAAGTACATATTTCATAGAAACATGTGAAATTAATGCAAATAGCCATGAAGCATTTCTGAAGAGTAACTATACTGTATAGAGTAAAAAATGACCTATGCATTATGCAATTATTTTCGACTTTTTTAAATTCGCTATTTCTTTTTTTTTTTAATTTTTCTCATTTATTTTAATATCCTGGAATTTTACTTCTTTTCAATTTCTTTTTTTTCGATTCCAGATTTTTTTCAATTTCATTCCAATTTCAGTCATTTTTCTTCAGATTTTTTTCTGTGTTGATTTTGTTTCAGGCTCATTGGTGTACCCCTTAGATACTCTACGCCGTCGCATGATGATGCAAGCAGGACAACCTGCTGCACTCCAGAGCAACAGCTTACACTGTGCCTTGACTATTGCAAGAAATGAGGGCTTCCGTGGATTTTATGGAGGTTTAAGTGCAAATCTCATTAGAAGTTTTGGAGGAGCTTTAATGCTTGTGTTGTTTGATGAAATCAGATTAATAATAAGCTGATTTTTAAAATAGGGCAAATTTTTAAAGATCTTGCCATTCTTCCCTGTAAATAATTACATGTACTGTTGTACTCCTTTTAAATTGGTGAGTATGTCGCAGTTCATTGATACAGTAAACTTCGAATATGATGAATCTGTCTGAACCACCGAATAAATCCATTCCATTCGAAAATCAGAAGCGAAACTTGGTACGATATGAATTTTTCGGACATTTGTTATAAATGAAAATAGTTGAAAGCGAATGCCTCACTGCATGGTAATTTTTCAAATTATATATCATTTAAGTGGTCATAATCCTGCATGAGCTGAAGCATTGGCACGTAATATCCATTCGAATCTAACTTATTTAGGAACCTTAAATATACCCAGGATTACCACAATTTTGCCCAATACCTCTTAAATTGGCCAATTTAATTGTCGCCTTGGTGACTTTTCCATGAATGCTTGCACTTTGCAACATGAGTGCTATAACATCAAATTAAAACAAACTACAAAATTGAAAATGTGCATGGCTTTGTTCTATATTAATGATATAATCGTAAAATGCTCTACTATATCAATTTTGAGATATTTCCGAGTTCAGCACAAAAAAAGCCTTTTGAGCGATTTGAACTCTCTGCCTCCAAAGCAATATATCTCTTTCCTATTTCTCGAATTTCGCTTACGTTTTAAGCGAAATTTGTGTTGCTTCAACTCTTTCGTATTGCTTTGGTGAATTACTTTCCAAAATATTTAAATTCGCAACTTTTTTTCTCATGTACCGTAGTCTGGTCATGTTGAAATTAGAAAACCAGTCAGGGTCATCTTTAACGATTTCGTACCCTCGATTTTCGTATAATCTGAGAGCTGGAGCGTAGTGCAAATCTGCGTGCAGATATACATAAGGATATCCCCATTTTTCAGCTTGAAGTTCACATTCTTCAATTAAAGCGCTCCCTAAGCCCTTCTTTCTATGTTCATAATCCACTAACACATTTGATATATAAGGCATAAATTGGTGCGTAACGCCAAAAATTAAACGTTTAAAAGCATATGGGAGTGGAAATGCTGAAGGAACTTTACCATCCACAGGCTGAATTGAAATTTCGGCTAAGCCGAGACAGATATCGGTTTCGGCATTTGATACGCAGAAGACTTTTCGGTGTCGGCCAGTTTTACTTTCGTGGATTCGTAGTTTAAAGCCAAACATAATGGTAAGGCGTAACATGAGCCGATCAGCTTGGTCCAGAAAGCTTAATATTCTGTCATTCTACAATCCGATCAATAAACAGATATATCAACATTCATAGAGGAATGCAGCTAACTTTGGATGTAATGAATATGAATGCACTCTCAACTAATTGTCAATTACATTGAGTAAATGAAAACACAATTTTTGCCCAAGTTCAGCATCAGACTTCAGATATAACCAATCAATTTGGTTTTTTTGACAAATTCGTAATATCCAATTTTATGCTTATACAATTGAAATTCATAAATCACTACAGTAATACATCAATTGTAATTATCGATCTTGCATATGAAAACACTAGAAATATCACACATTCAGCTTGAATATCGATTTTGGCTAGATTACTTTAAAAAAATAAACGACGAGCAGCAAAAAACGTTGATAAAATTTCTACCCGTACAGTATGAAACTTTGAACCAATTTAGAAACTGCATTAGTTTGAGAAATACATTCATGAAAAGCATGCAAATCGATGGATTCCATTGAATATATATCGAAGTAGTTAAGAAAACTGCGAAAAACGTAGTCAGCAGTAGATGCATCTTGTTAGGTCTTAGTACATATCATTGTTTATAAATTCCTTACAATTAGTGTACTAGCCAAATAATGAAATCCTTACTAAGGATCGCAATAAAAAGTCTAACTTGTCAACATGCTCTTCTTGAGATAACGCTTTGTGCTTTAACCGTGCCTCAACGGTGAAAGATTTTGTACGTACAACACATTTATAAAGTAGAACCATGAAAGAGTTCATATGAAATAAATGAAAAATTTTTAATAAACTCTACGGAAACTGACGCCTTATCGTGTATCTGCATGATGCACCTGAAGACTTGTTTCGAATAAATTATATAAAGCACAGCTCAGTGCGAAATGGATGAGATTCAGTAAATTAGTTTACCTGAGGTTGCAATGATTCCGGCATGTACTCATCGAATGCTATCTTTAAAACTCTGTCAATATCCATATCCAAAAGATCTCGGATACATCGATTTTGACGTGTTTTCGTCACAGACTGTACCTCTTTTACAACACTCTTACTCGAGTATGGGATTGTAGCTCGCATATCACAGTATGAATATTTAGAGGACCGCCTAAAACACGTGACGTTTTGCATCCCATTAATTGTGCTTTTGGAGAAAATACGAAGAGCAACACAGTGAAACTTTGAAGCACAGAGGGAAACTAAGACGAGGGAAAAAATCCATTTCTTGGCAATCATTTGGAAATTTTGATACTGCTGAAGCTAAGCAGATGCTAGTGACCAAAAATAATATACAGTTTCCGTGGCATTTGCACTAGAAGTAATATTTATTAAAGCTGCTTTATGAATTTATTGAGTCGACTGCTCATCAAATATAAACATGAATGTCGAAATTCTGAGTTTCAACGGATGAATCAGATTAAACAGATAAAATATAGGTATAGCAGTACGGATCTCAGACACAGTTAGAGTCATTTGAATTCACTAGATATAAAATTACGGACGTCATCGTTATTTTCAAAAAAATTAACAGCAATGCTTGAAAGATAAAAGAACAAAATTTGATAAAATTCATTTCAGCTCTGCTTTGGCTTTCAAAATAAAACCAGAAATCAGTAGGTATACCTTTTTTTTCATACATGCAATAAAAATGTAGGTGCATTCACATTAGCTTCTTCACATCTCAACTGCGAATAAGCAAGACAAATAAAATTCATGACATGCTTCAATTTGAGTGTCAATATTACTTTGGCAATTGAATTTAGAAATGCTCGTTACCCCTCAACTCTGGCTGACTACTCAATTACTTGCCTAAAAATATTTGTTGTACTTTTTAATCATCCAAACAAATGTTCAACTTTCGTTTTGCACCATGTTGTTAGGACTTAAGTAGATATAGTCACACGGGTTTGAATCAAGCAACGGTTCTTAACTCTTCTAGTTCTAGGACAAATGCATTGTTGTATGTTTTGTAGTAAATATTCACAATTAGTACTACATTGATAGTAGTGACAGTAGTAGTCTGGATGCTAGTATAATTCGACTTAATTTGTGTAGTTTATTTTGTATTGTGTTGTTTCTGTTCAGTGGCAGAAACAACAGCATTAAATAATATGTGTTTCCTGTTAACCTTTTCTTGTTTTGCACTAAAATTCTTCACGGACATTTATAATATTGTCCTTGTTCTGTGTACACTTTTGCCGAGTTAGTTCTGGCTTTTTTCCCTCAACACGTTCAATAAACCAGTTCCTGAAACATATTAAGTACCAACCATATTTTTCAACTGCCAAAGCATTTGAAAAATTTCTGTCTCCAAGCATTATCACTTTTTATTTTATGTAACTCAACTCATCTTTCACCCTCCCTCCCTATTGAGATAGACCTCTTTACCTGAGTCAGTATGATAAAAAAGTTTTTTCTATCCCTGAAAGGCTTTTGATCTTGCAAAAATGAGTTATTTTTCTTTGCTATGGTAATGAAGCATCTTCCAAGTAATGCATACAAAGGGGCATAAATACAAAGTCATGTCATAACTTCAAGAAACAAACATATAATGTCAATGATAATTGTAATATTGAAATGAATTTTACTTCTATTATTTGAAAACTTTGATATTGGTGATGAAAAAACAAATTTGATTAAGAATATAGCCTAACATTTAAAGAAACAAGTGGTTCAATTGAAAAAAAAATTCACTTAGTTTTTTGGACAGATTCAATCATAAATACTTTAAGATGAAAGTTTAAAATGTTAGACAAAATTGTTGGAATGCTAGTTTAGCCTCTTTTACAACTTTGACTTTTGATTTTGAAATTTTGATAGCTGGTTGAAGTACAGGGTCCACAAACATGATTTAAAAAAATATTAAAATAAACAAAAGAATCGCTAATCCAATCCAGTAGTATTTAGAATGCAGCAAAAAAGTTCATAATTAATATCCAAAATTTATTTGCTAAAATACGCAGATTTACTTAAAGCCTCTTTATTAGCTTAATGCATGCTAACCTTTAAGTATACTGTAAATTTTTGTTCTAAATTTGAAAAAATAAAAAGACCAAATATGAACTCTATGAAATATATGTATTTTGGAGCACTGCTTCTAACAGTTTTCTTTCAATAACTGAGCAGTAAAATGAAGCTTTGCCAATGCATTTACTTTCTAGAAATAGACTGTATTACTAATTTGGCTTAAGACTAAATTCTGCCATAAATTGTACACTCTTTACAACTATTTCTATCTTTTCACATATTCAACAGCATTACCAAATAGTTTAGATAACTCTTCCAAATTGAACAATGTGGCACACATGTCAAGAATTGACACTTAATATTGGCATAAATTTTGACATCAAAAACACTGAAAGCCAGCAATATGCATGAGACATACTTTTTTTTTGAAAAAAAACAATGCAAAAGATTTGACAGGAGTTTATTTCTCTTTTTCAATCTTTTCTATGGATCAATGTCTGGTGAGTTCATGAAGCTACTTTTTACTATTCAGTTTGGACTGTAGTTTTATTATAGTATCAAAACACCAAATGTGCTAGCACAGCCATCTTAAAGAGCTGAAAAAGCTTTAAAGTTAATGCAATAACTAAAATTTAATTTCATATGGTATTAAATGAATCTTTAAACAATGTAAATAAAAACTGTTTCTTAGCATTTGAATGCCAGTTGATGGGTTCAGTTTTTGGTTATTTGTAATTGAATTCATGCATCTTAAGAAAAAAAGGAAAGTGAAGGTAAAAGATATGCAACATGCTAATTATAATCACAGTGCAAGGCAACATAAAAGAAATGATGAGATAGAAAAACAATAGTACATTAAAGACTGCAGACACTTATTTAACACATGCTATGAGAGCATGCCACTTAGAGAAGCATACTTCTTCTGGGAGAAGTAGAGAAAAAGTGTAGAGTGAATTAGAAGTGATCAGAACAGAGTTTGAGAATATGCAATTACAAAATTGCAATTACACAACCTCTTCAAATTTTCTATAAGGATCAGAAAAATCACAAAGATGAACTGTTAAGTTGGAACCGGATAGTTGCAAAGAAAAATATAGATGAATATGGATCACAGGAATGGGTCACGGGTCATGGGTCATGGGTCATGGGTCAAATCTGGAACAGGAATTGGAACAGCAACAAAGGGAAATCTTGACAATACACATATATATATAAATCTTAGCAAAGGGATAGACTAAAATTCATCAATATGCATGTTTGACTGGCCAAAGTAAAGCAAAAGCATGTGTTGCAGCAAAGTGTAATTGGAAAGAAAGGTAAACATAGTGCCAAGAATCAAATTTATTGAACCATTTGAAACAAACTTCTTGCTATAAATGATATGCATATGGGCTAGACTTAATCTAGATAAACTAATTTGAAATGATATAAGTTGACACCTCTTTTGAGTTGCTTACTTTTAATATTTTGTATAAACTTATTAATACAAAACAACATGTTCATTTGAAAAAAAATATATCCATGAATAAGTAGTGCAAAAAAACTAAGCTAAAAAATTGTTAGGAACATGAAACACAACAGAACACAGGAAACTGTGGTAGAAATATGTGTATATTCATCATGCACTAATTGTGTTGATAGAAGTGAGCTAACTTCATCAACACAACAAACTATAAAACCCTACTAGAATCTGTGCAGCCAATTTACTTTGAACGTCATAAATGAACACTGGCTGCAGCTATAAAAATAGAACTAGTCCCTAAGGGAGTCAATTCCTGACATTATCAAAGGATTATTAGAATTTGTGTGTAATTGTATAGCTAAGTGTAGTAATGTCCAGAAGTATTGAAATTTGAACCCGAGGCCTCAGTACTCTTTCTAATTTTTGTACAATTCAACAATCAACTCCCACTAACAAAAAGGACTTTAAAGATCCTAGTATATTGGGACAAGGCAAGTGTCAGGATATCTGCCCTGTCCCCAGATAGTAGGACCCCTAAAACCCCCTACCTCTTGGGAGTTGATGGTTCAACGGTACGAAAATCGATTAGTAGCACTAAGGTCTTGGGTTCGAATCCCGATACTTCCTAATATTATCATACCTAGCTATACATTCACCCAAGAATCCTAACAGCAAGTTTCCTTACAGTGATAGCATTTAAACTTTTCTAAGTTGAAATAAATTTCCCTGGCTTCAAAGCTTCTCTTTCAATTTTATGTAGCAGTAGAACTTTCATTTGATGCATGCCAAAGTAATGCAATATTCTCTATAATAGAAAACAACTCTTTAAGTGGGAAGTTTTTTTAACAAGTAAACGAAAAAAAATTGTTTTACATCTAAATTCCGCTTTAGATCTTTGGATATAATAAATTTGGTGGCCATGAAAATAAATTCAATATGCTGTAGATAGATGCTAAATCTAGTTGTCATAAATTGTATGTAGTTACTATATGGAAGCCAAGTGATGCATAGAGATGAAGAAAGTGACTTTTACAAATTTGTACAAAAGGCTTATTTTTTTTACTATTATGTAATCGCTGATATATCATATTGAAACAATATTATAGTTGTAGAGGTTTCTGGCTGTGGGCATTGAAATTTTAAAACACTGTGTAAAGTGCAGTGGATATTCCATAAATTTGTGGTCCACTAAATGATATGTTTTAATATTTGACGACATGATGTTACAAACAGTAATGAACATCCTTCAATTCCAACATTTCCGTTTAACTTGTATTTGCAATCAACTATCCTTTTTTGTAATAATATCAAAATTGTAGTAGTTATTATAATAGTACTACGTTCAAAATCAGTTAATCTGGATTTAAATACTGTTTAACATGAAATCTTACACTATGCTAGAAAAAAAGTTAGGTCGTAAAGTGGTCAATGGCGAACGATAAGACAGTTCTCGTAGTTGGAGCAGGGATAAGTGGTCTTGCTGCTGCGAGAGAATTAGCTCATCGTGGATATAATGTTACAGTCCTGGAAGGACGGGATAGAGTTGGCGGAAGAATCTCATCAGTAGAAATTGGTAATGGCGCTGTAGATATGGGCGCTAGCTTCATTCATGGTGCGATAATGCCTTTGGCCTATATGGACTATAGCTCGTGTGCACTTTTGCCTATTTTGAAAAGTATTCACGATGTTAGTCAATTTTAAATATAATGTTGAAATGTCAAGTTTAGTATCGATTTCCACGGAAGATTTAATAAGGCGGCAATTTTATGTTTGCATATATTTCCTTATAATAAGCTACTAGAAAATCAATTCTTTAAATGAATTTATTATTTATTATCTGTTTTATATTTCTTGCCAAATATATATATATTATGAAATTTTGCCTCTAGTTAGAGAATAAATATACTTTCCAGACAGTGCAGTAGAAAATAGCAATTTTTATAGATTAACCCTTTTTTCAAATTTGGTTTTAAAATTAAAAGTCATTTGTTCTAAGTAATTACGTAACTTTGAAAAAATAAAATTATCATTTAATTTTTACCGACAAAAGATTAAAGCGTAAAATCAGTGGAGGCAGCCTGTATTTAAGGTAAAATCTAGTACAAAGAACAGTTATTGAAAGGCTACTCAATAGTTTTTTAGCATTTGCCAGTAGGATAATTAAGGCATTACTTTCTATTAAGTTTCATTATGCAGTACTAAGGCTTAATAAAGATTCGAGCTCGGCCATATTTCAATCTTATAAGGTATCTCTGGTAATCCACTAAGCACAGTAGCTAGAGAAATGGGAATAACGGCAGTGCCATTTGAGCAATGTGTTTTGTATCAACCAGACGGATGGCCTGTAGATTCTAGAGATGATAGACAGGCAGAACAGGTATACTGTAAATGTCTGATACAACAAAATCGATTTTAACAATTTTCACGTACACTGAATTTTCACTAACAACGAGTAAATAAAAAAGTCATTATATGCAAAGCTCATCAGATTTTCGAATATAATGTATTAACGTGGTAGTCCAGACAGGTTCATTATTTATCTTTTCATAAAAATAATATCATCTATTTAGTGAAAACGAAGACTTCACATGTTTTTGGGATGTTTCTGAGAAAAATTGATACAATTTCAATGCATCTTGTTAACTCTAGAACAAATTAAATGTGAATGTTTTGCCAAATGCGAAAAGGTTAATATTAAAAAATTAGAAAAGTAATAAATAAATAAAATCTCTGTTTTTTACTCTTATTTTTTTAGAGATATTTTTGCCATTCTTTGATTATTTTATCTAAAGCAATTACTATTTTAAAAAAAATTTCATCTCAAATATATAATTTTTCAAATTTCAGTAACTGTTCATTTACCTTTAAGAGTTATATCACTTAAAAGGATGTAAATTGATCGCATTTTTAAGAATCTTTTTTATAACTGCTTTTCAATGTTATTCGAGTTAAATGCTCCTGTCAGCCAATAAATATTGGTGGCACTAGTACTCTTTAAGGCCACCAGTGGGCATGATTCGATATATATATGTATATTGCAAAACAATTCAATTAACGTAGCAAGTATGTCATCCTTCATGTTGTTCAAATCTCCTTGCCGCTTCTACCTCGCTACGCTACTTTTGTTTATAAATCGTACAGTGACTATTGAACTAGTTGTGCAATGATGGTTGGTGCCCGTAAAATGTAGATTTCACTTTTTTCATTGAGTTTGGCCAGTTTTACCATTTCTTTTTTTATTATGATGTTCATAATCTTTATGAATCCTATGTCATCTGTCTTGCAGGCATTCAACGAAGCTCTAGAGAAGTGTCATCAAGCAGCAGAGCGCGTTATAAACGAACAAACTGACGAACATGCTTCTCCAGTTCCAAAGGAAAAAAATGAGAATTCCTCTATTGTAAACAGTTCTCTGGATGAACTAATGTCGGTGGAAAATTCTGAATTAATGAAACGATTATCGGATTCTGAATGGAAATTATTCGAATGGCATAGAAGTAATCTTGAAATTGCTTGTGGGGCTGATTTTGCCCAGCTAAGCGGGGTACATTGGAATCAAGATGACAGGTGTGTCTACATGGTTTCAAAAAAATTATCGATTAATCGAATATGCATAGAGTTAGGGTAGAAATATGCAGCTGCGAAGCAAGGTTGGTGGAGTGATAAGTCATCAAATAATAGAATATCTCATTTAGTGAACTATCGATTTATAGAATATAAATTATTTTTAGATATCAATTCGATGGAGACCATGTAATGCTTCGCGAAGGCTATGGCTGTATGACTCGAGCGCTTGCAAAAACGCTTAAAATACACTTCAATGTTGAAGTTCGACTGATTCGGTTGGATAAAAAATGCGGAGGAACCTCTGCAGTATGTATGGATGGAAGGACTTTCAGTGCTGACTTTTTAGTGTGTACTTTACCCTTGGGCGTGTTAAAATCGCGCTCAGTGAGATTTGAACCTGCGTTGCCTAAGGCGAAAATGGATAGTATTCGAGCACTGGGCTATGGTTGCTTAAATAAAGTTGCAATGCTTTTTCCATCAGTGTTTTGGAATCGAGTAGATTTTATTGGCCACGTTGCTGATGAACGAGGTCATTGGGTCCTTTTTGCAGATTTAAGCAGGTAAGACCATAAGAAAGATATCGTTTTTCAGGAAATTATAGATAAGTTTTAGAGACCTTAGTATGGGTTCATGAAATTTGAAATTATTCTATACTGTGCATCCCAGAAAAAATAATTTCTTTGAATGACTTTTAAAGCCTTGCGTAAGGGTTGACTTAATAGTACAAAAATGAAAACTGTCTTAAATTTAGTGTTTTGTAAAATTGGGTTAACAGAAGAAAAGTACTTTATATAAAAATAGCGATACAAGAAAAAGATTGAAATTTTAGCGGCAAGAAGGGAAATTCTTACAAGCGCATGATGTGATATTTTAAAATTGCTTGTACTTCAAACTGTGATCCGTACATGATTTATGTATAGATATTACCATAAAAAAATTAACCAATAGAAATAATTGTCCTGCTGACTCATCCGTATAAATTTCTTATCTATTTGTTCATCTTTTTCTTTTCATTGGCTTTTTGTTTATTCTTCAACAATATCTATCTACATACTTAGTAATTAAAAGGATAGATCTAAGCTTTCTCTGCCATGTACCTGCTATTGCCTGTTTATAGAAATTTTACTAGTGCAGTAAACTTTGGATATAACAATTTGAATTCATTATATCCGAAAATCTGCTGCTCAATTTGGAACTATATGAGTTTTTCATTTTTCCATTGTAAGAGAAAATTCGTTAGATTTGATGTTTATTGTATGTGATTTGAAATTTCGGTTACAGAATTACGGATCAGCCAATTCTATTAGCTATGGCAGGAGGCTCATTTGCTAGTTCGATGGAAGCATTATCAGATGAAAGAATAATAAATCAAATCTTAGAGGTGTTGAAGCGTATATTTAAAACTGTTCCGAATCCTTTGAAGACGGAAATTAGTCGATGGAAAAGAGACAAATTTTCGAAAGGGTCATTTAGTTTTATTTCTTCTGATGCCACAGCTAAAGGTGAGAGTCGAGTTTGAGCTGTATATTTTTAGTAGAAAGCTGTAGTAAATTTTCGGATAAAACGAATTTAGAGGGATTACAGAATTAGTTCAATTTTTATGAATTTTTTTGATTCAGAAATCTGAAGCTAGCATGAAACAATCAGGATTTCATTTATTTGGACCAAGGAAAAATTGTTTTTATCCGAAGTTAGTCGTATATCCATGTATTGTATGTTTACTGAGAAAAGATTGCATAGGAAAACTCCAAATAAAGATCAATAATTTTTCCAGATTTTGTCAAGCTTATGTAATGAATCTAAGAACAATACGATGATGAGTGCGATTGGTGTTATTATTGATGAGCTGTTTTTTTACATTAAGAACTATTCTAAATACTCGTGCTCTCACTAGTTACCTCAATTCGGACACAGTTGAGGTTAGAAGAACGGTAACTGAAATCATAGTGGAATTGTTGTAGCAATTATGATTCAAAATTCTAAAATATACGCTAATTTTTAAGTTTTAAATTTTTACACTAAAATTTTCAATTCAGTGCATTAGATTTAAATTTTATTGCAAGTTCACAGTTTTATTGTTTTAAATTTTAAAAAAATAGTTTTAAAGGGAAAATTCCTCTATTTTTGGTAATCCGAAAACATTTTCGTTTCAATGATGTGATAAGATAAAATTTACTTTTAAAGTACCTCAAAGGTCTAAAATAAAATAATACTGCAAAATATGAATTTTTATTTTTTTTATGCACTTCAGATTATGATACTCTTGCTGAGCCTCTTTGTGACTGTAAAGGGGTACCTAGGGTACTTTTTGCAGGGGAAGCCACTACTCGGTACCACCCGAGTACCACCACAGGAGCTTGGTTAACCGGCCTTAGAGAGGCGATGAGAATTGATATGTTAGTACGTCCCGAAAAGCATAAAGAATCATTTGACCCGAACTGTGTATATACCTGCTCCATACGATTCCCTCGGATATCTCTACTCGAACGTCTACCAAGTCCTGCAGGTACCCCCACGAAAACGGTAACTGTTTCAAACAAAAGAAGAAAATTTGCTCGTATTACTTCACGGTTTACGCGTGGATCGGTGTTAGAATCTCAAGAGGACAGCATTTTAAAAATGAGCGATAAAAAAGAAACGAAACTGGCATCTGAAAGGTCACCGTTCAAGAGAAAGAGAGACCTCGACGATACAGTCGAAGTGCCAAAAGGAAACTCATAGATGAATTTTAGTGGTTGTTGTTTAGTCGGTTAGATCTGATTCCTGTACGAAAAGATGATGAAAAAGTGAGATTATAGTCTTAGAATAAAATTCATCATGAACACTTAAATTTTTCTTTTTTATTGAAATAGCCCATGTACATAAAAAATTGATCCAACGGGTGACGTTGATGGCGCTACAGGTGGTATGGTTGTAGAAAAACTTGCTGGGCTCATAACCTGAATAATGAATATAAACGCAAAGTAAGGATAGGAACTACACAGGTGGTATTAGACTGCAGAGACGCGTAGAAAAGAAAATGGTCTATATGAGCAAATTACCCCATATACTACGTTAACAGGTTGCTGCCATTCAACAATTTTATCACTAAACATGCTTCGACTAGAAGTAAAAACTTTATCGACTTGTGTCTTTTTTAAATGGAATTTGACGAGACAGTATTTCTCCATCGAGGCTATCCAATATTGAGCAAACGATGCAATCATACTATCATGAAGTTGATCTGGTAAAGGGGCTCACAAACTGGCCGAAACATCACTTTTCAATAAGAAATGTAGCTGTGCGTGCGATAACTTTGGAATTATATTACGTGTTTGTTGCTTAGAAAAGCCTTGATAAGGTGTCACTAAACCTTTTGAAATAAGGGTGCATCTTAAATACGCAGAGCCAATATTTTATCACTACCAATATTATCATTTGACCCATTATTACCACAATCCTTCTGGTGCATGTACTGTGTAACATCATAAGAAATCTTGCCGTAATTTTGGTAAAGGTTGTGAATTAGTGTGCTGGCACAAAAAAAGTTATGAAGTACACACATGATACATATGATATATTGTAGCTAGTAAGTATGTCACCTTATTACTTTTCTTACTTTGAGGAATTGGTTGAACAGTGATTAAATATACTCAATTTTATTCATGTAATAAATAGTCATAATTCATAGTGCCTTAAGATTATTTTATCACTCAAAGTACTCATGCCAAAAGCATGTTATATGGTGCAAAAAACGCAGTTTCTATATTGCGTGCAGGCAAATATCACTTTTACAAATAAGAACTAATTACTACATGCGCATCACTCTCCATACTATTCAGGCCTCATTGCAGTTGCTCTGTGTTGCTTGTCATCTGCTGTGTTTTACAGTTGAAATTGCCTTCCCATTGTGCAGTACTTATCACAATCTATACTGATTATAAGTGTTGCTTTTCTATTGAGTTTAGTTACTTCTTTCTCAATCTAAGAATGATGCAGATTAGTTAGTTGTTCTCTGTTTTCATGTAAATGATTAGCATAGTAAAATTGATTCCTCTGCACTGAAAACAAATAGCAATATTATAAACTTCTTGCATATTATGGTAAAATTTAAAAAACGTTAAATCTTTAGTGATTGTGAGCTTTACACTGCCACACTTTTTTGGCCATTCTAAAGATTAGTAGTACATTGTTTGTTTCCAAGCGTGTGGCATCATAAAGCAGTTCCCACTAAGAAAAATTTCTTACTGCCTGCTGCCCAGAGACTAACTTGCTTCCATACAATACTTCATTCTGGGCCCTACTCATTGAGTGCATTGAGGGCAACGCCATTCTACCTACTTTACCACTTTTGAGCATACAGGATGGCTACTATCTTCACAGTGCTAACACTAAAATACGAACAAAACATGACTTTGTGTAAACTTACTGTGCACAACATACTCAACCCTACCACACTGGCCATAGGCTTGGATTTGGATGCATTCATATCATTCTTGGAAAATACGCACAGCAGCTTAATATCAATAGGCAACACAATCACTGACATTGCACTCCTTAGATTTTTCTGCATGGTATACCACCTGTTTACACAGTGGCTTTTACAATTATGTAATCTCTCAACTCAAATATAATCTTCTTTGAACACCTTTGGCATGTATACTGCAAGGTCATAACTTACCTACATATATTTACTCCTTTCCTACTGCATACCCTGCCATGCCCTATATGTGCAGACACATAATAATCATGGCCAAAAAGCCACTGCAAATAATACCCTTGTCTCTTGCCCCAGACTACCACTCATGCTTGAGCGGGCTTCACTAGTCATTAGTACTTGATCATTGCACCAATGCACACAATTCAGAGTGCAAAGCCCCAAAAGCTTTCATCACCTCCCAGCTCACCTATGCCAACTCTCTTATCTGTTTATCCATCCAAATAATGACTGTAAGACTTAGTTATCCTATGGATTTGCTGCAACCACATTGATGATAGCCGCACAGATCTTCACACCTTTAACATCCCCAAGCAATATTCAATTTGTCTATGATATTGGCGCATTGTGCTACATGCTCAACCCTACACTTTTTTCTACCAAAATGCTTCTTTTCCTCATCAATATCATTGCATGCAGCATAAAAACAGCAGTTGGTGACAGTACCATTCATTCAGCTCACACAACCACAGCACATTTAAGCATTTTGAATACCTTGAAGACATGCCGCTTGACTTCTGCCCTGCACTTGTTGTCCCAGCACTTGGTTACAAACATATATGCCATAAAATTTTGGATTACAGTGAGGTGGCAGTCACACTATCCCAATCTACCTGCACCTTAAAACTTGGATGAACTTTTTTCCCATACCATGCTACCAATAACATGTCCATCCTCCTTGCTACACACTATCAGCATGTGCATGCCTTGCTGGTAACATCAGTTGCCTGAGATATCTGGCATTGTCATATGGGCCACCATAGCATTGAAGCTCTTTTAAAGCTCCAATTATTAGAAACACAGTACATATTAAAAAAGGAAACTGTGACAGAAATGTACATATTTATCATGTACTAATTATTCTAATAGAAGTAAAAAACTTCAACACAAAACATATAACCCTACTTGCATCCATGTAGCCAATATACTAAGAGCATCAAATATACTTCAATGAGAACTTATTGCAGGTACAAAAGCAGAAGTAATCCCTAAGGGAGTTCATTCCTAATACCAATATACAACCAGTACCAAGTCTTGTACCCAGGAAACTCATTCAGTTATTTTGTCAGTATTTTCTCTAGAAATAGTTACAGCTTTCATGCAGCTCCTGCCAGTATCCATTCTTCCTGTTACATGGAACAGCTCCAAATAAATCATTCAAGACCAATCACTACTTACTCTCTCTCTAGCATCTGCTCTTCCCTGGGATCCATAGACAACTACATCTGATACTACATTATATTCACTTTCAATACTGATGCTAACCTTGAATCCTCCTTTTAGGATTTCACTTGCCACTACTACACCCAAGGAACTACACACCTGCTGCATCAGGACTGACAATGGACAATACTGCAGTGTCTCATTTTAAAATTCTGCAAGGAGTAGAGGAATTCTAGTCTTGTATAGTGCCCCATATATGCCCCAACAGAAAGGTATTAAGGTATGCCAATAGCATACACATTTCCATGCTTTACCTACTCATAGGCTTTAGCCATCCCCTCAGACTCTAAGCTGAAGTACTTCATACTCTTGTGTATTTCTGTAACCACTGTCTACATCCAGTCTTGACAGTATTACACCAATGATCATGTGGACTAGTCAAATGGTGCCACTTGTAAGCCTACAAATATTCAGTTTAAATGTGTTTGCCCACTCAAGACAGCAAACAAGTGGCAGAACTAGCTTTCACTGTTGGCATGGCTGCCTTGTTGGATATAGTGATACACTCTTAGGACCTGGCCAGCTATAGTTATGCGCATATAACTGATACATATTTCTTTTGTATGGATAATTCCTAAAGATTTGTATAATGGATTCAAGTGCATATATACATATATATATATACTATATTGTAGTTTGATAAATGCCAATTACATATGTCCAGTATAAGCCGTTTGTTGATATTACATATTGTTTCCGATGCTCAGTGTCAAAAACACCTATAATAAAGTACGTTTTCTTACTCAATCTCTTCTAGTTTTGTTTACCTAGCATTATTTCCTTTTGTTTGTTCTGGATTGGATAAACCTTTGTCTAACATCTAACCTTTGATCCTATTTCTTGTATTTGATTGGCGTGTGTCTGACATACACTTACACATTATTGTATTTATTGTTGCCACTTTGTTAGTTACAACTTGCAATGTAACATTCATTGGATCTCCAATGCCTTTCCTAGACCTACTACAAACTTTGAATAAACTTGATGCAGCATGTACTCTCTGTGATTTCTTGGCACCTTTCTCATATGCAGATACCATCAGTAAAAGCTTAGCAATATTTTCAGCTTCCATACATTGTAACCACAACTTTGTATCTAGCTAAACTGCACTCTTGTATGAAGTTATTCTGCAATGCATGTTGCATACACTGCCTCTTCTCACTCTGACATACATTCCTTTCCTTCCTCATACTCCCAAGCAATCAGCAGTTCAGATGTGGTGAACCAAAATGCAACGGTGCAACAAGAGTACAACTTCCTTGTCAACGTCAAGACCAATGAATTGTATATACATATAATCCAAGAAACCAGGAAATACAAAGCACGGAATATTACACGTATACTACTACATCATTTATCTTGTTACCTGTGTTGACAAGAGTGAATCTTGTCAACATTCTACAACTTATTCCAGACGCATATAAGTCAAATTAGATTGTATAACCACAATTCCCTAAAAGAATTGTAAACAAGCAAAATACATAAATGGATGACGGCAGAATATATTAGATCCTGACAGTCAAGCACAAGGTATTTTCTTTTGTCCCCTTTCCTTCATCTTGCACTGCCATTGCCTCTTGCTGACTATACTACCTAAAACTGGCTCAACTGGTGATGCTTTAAGATACAAAGCACAATTTGTTGCCAAAGACTTTAGTCATATACCAGGAATAGATTTCTAATAGATACATGCAGCTATGATGGAACTATCCACTCTTCAACTCATTTTTCCTCTCACAGCCCGTCATAGTTAGCCGCTCAGAAAAGGTCACATTGAAATGAGCTTTTTCCAGGCCAAGTTAGATGAAAAGATTTATTTCATACTCTTTCCTAATTTTCAATCCTCAGAAAATAATGCCTGCAACAGTGTTTTTTGCCTTCATTGAAGCTTATAAGGACTGTATCAGTCCTCACACAACTGACATGAAGCATTCCTTAACACACTTACTCTATTGGGCTACATGAACAGTAACATAGATCATTGCCTATTTATTGGTTCCCATAACATTTTACTATTTTTTTTGAGGACATATTAATCACTAGTTCATTTTGTCTAATAGACTTGCAAGAAGTCCAATCTTTCCTCACTCAATATTTTTCCTTCACTGACATTAGTCTTTTCTCCTAGTATTGAGGAATACAAATCCATTCCATCCCCCAACATTGCATCACCACTCTTTCCCAGGAAAAATATAAGGACACTATCCTAGCCCAGTTTTGCTCTTTGGACTACAATCCAGTTAATATCTTGTCAATTCCAGGCACTTTCCATTTGCACATTGACCATACATATTCCAGTACACTACCCAATGGATCACTCTCGTTGGTAATGGTCAGTTCCTTGCTATACCTCAGCATTGACACCCAACCTGATATAGCATTTGCCATGTGTTAGGAATTAACTCACTTAGGAATTAAATCTATTTTCATAGCTGCATCAGTTTTCATTTATGACGATCCAAGTAAATTGGCTGCACAGATTCCAGTAGGGTTATATATTTTGTTGTGTCGATGAAGTTAGCTTACTTCTATCAACACAATTAGTACATGATAAATACACACATTTCTGCCACAGTTTCCTGTGTTCTGTGGTGTTTCATGTTTCTAACACCATGGCACAACTTATTTGGGAATGCATGCACCTACTCAAAATAAGTTTGAGTGCCAAATGAGTTTTTTTAGTGCATGCGAGATAACCTCTTTTAAGCTCATTAGCTCTAGCTTTGCTGGGACATCCAGTGCTTGTAGTTTATGTCAATGTAAGCTTTGCGGCCAATCTTAGCACCTGCCAATCTGTCTCTGGCTATGTTTCTACTTTCAGCTGCAGCAATTTCCTCGAAATTTAAGCTTCAAACCACAGTTGCACTTTCCACTACAGAGGCAAAATATATTTCACTTTGTGGGGCAGCGCAGGAGGCAGTTCCTCTTCATCTTCTGAACTTCTCACTCTGTCCTTAATCCTAGTCGACCCTTCTGTTTGAAGACAATATAAGTGCCCTGGGACGTATGGCTAACCGAATATAACATCAGAAAAGCAAGCACATCATTATAAAGCACCTTTACATCCATGAATTGCTTGACTGTTAGGAAATTGATATTGTACATGTTTCCATTGTCTAGTGGCTTACAGATATTCTAAGTCCTTGAATCAGACTCGTTAAGTATTTGTGCCCATTTTTCTTGGACATTTTCCAACTACGGCTGAAACCCTTATGGATTGAAGGGGGGATATTGAATGGCGGCAACCTGGCGCTGTATTATACGGGGTAATCCGTTCACATAGGCTGTTATTTTTTTGTCATCACAGTTTGATATAGTAACACTTGCATCTTTCCTTTCTTTGCGTTCCGCTTATATCAATTGTTCATAAATTTACTCTGTGAATCGTCTTTGTCAAAAATTGAACATTAGAGTTTTATCGCCATGAATGAAATAAGCTCTCGCCAGGCACAAATTATTGTGTCTATTTCTGTCATCCTTGGAGTTGTGACTCTGCTCAGCATGTTCAAAGTATTTGGAGTAAAGGATGTCATGGTTGCCGCATCTCCGCTTTTTGTAACTCTATCTGCAGCCTTTGTGTTCACAACATGGTTAGATCGCAAAAATTCATTAGAAGATGAGAAAGTAAGGAGCATTGAATTGCAGCGGAAAAGTACGGAAGGGTTGAGTAGTGGCTTTAAAACCAGTCGCCGAAGATTGCGTGTAGACTAAAATGTCGCTCTGATTTTGTTTTCTCTCGGATTTTTTTAATTTCCTAAAATTTTAGCGCATGGTGATACAAGTAGTTCTGAAGTTTGTCCTGCAAAACTAATTATATAACGAATCAGTTTAGTTGGTCTCTCTGTCTGACTTTTCAGTGGTCAAGGATATATTTCATTATTTTCGATATCTTCTGTCGTTCTCGCTTGATGATGTCAATCGTCTAGCGAAGTATGTTATCTCTTACACTGACCATGAGACGCTTTTAATAATGCAGTTAATTGAAATCTGTTTAACTTTTTCTTTGTGCTTGCATGAGTATTTCCACACTGATAGAAAATATGAAAAAATTGCAAGATATTTGATAATGTCACCTTTTACTAGAAAGGCTCATTAATATCTATTGTATAAAAGCAACAATTATGTACCATAGCTGCTTGTATTGCAAAAAATGTTTTCTATCAAATTAAAATAGAAAATTGAGCTCGGATGTTCTCCATCAACTTGAATTCTGCCTAATTTATACTCCAAAACATGCAACAACTGCTTAGAATCATTCAAGTTATTGAAAAGAGCAAGTTAATAATGGGCCGGAACAAAAGGACATGTTGGAAATATTCATGAAAAGTGCATTGAAGCATAAATTAACAGCGACGATAATTCTGATATAACCATTTAAATTTGCGAGTGAGCGTGGGAGGGTGACAAATCAATATTTTTTGGAGAGATCAATTATGTGTACACACTATATTTCAATTTCATTTTTACGAAAATACTTAACTGCTATTATGTCAATAGATTTTATGCATCATGTAAAAGTAGTTGGTGATTTAAAGAGACATCAATTGAGATTCACATGGGATAGTAGCATTTTCAATGCCTTGATTTATTTAATGAGTACTTCCGAGTCCTTAAATTCAAATTTAAAGTCTATATTACATCGTATAGAGATTCTTTGCTACTAACAACGAAGTTTTATATTTTGTTTAAGGTAAAATTCGTTATTACAATTGTATTTGAATGTTCGATCAACCATAACAAAGACTATAAACTTCCTTGACATAAAAGTTGAAAAATTCCATATTGCTATTGAGGATTATAAATAAATTTACCTTGACGGGTTAAAATTGTCAAAAGTAAACTTGACACCTGTAGTTACTTTTGAAATAGCCAAATTAAGTTTCTGTTTGCTGAGCTTCAGTGTAATTTCGTGCGAAAATTTGCTGAAATTTTGAATTTGAAAAATAGGGTAATAGCTATTGAAAAATGTCATAACAGTCAAAGAGTCGAAAACCTGATTGATTCGCCCACCAAATCTCTTTTGAGAAAGACAATCATTAAAAATATTATTTTACACTCAATAAAATTCTGAACGGATAAACATCTCAATCAATACATGGACAGTAAAATTAAACGGATCAGAAAAAAAGCCATTTCAATACAAATTATATGCAGCTTCGAGTTATATCAGACCCCTAGTATATTGATCCATCCGTTTATCCGTTCTAAAATATACACACGCTAGTTACGGTAACCAATAAAATAAATTGGATTTATAGATTGGTCTAAAAATACAATACATACATATATTTCAGTCTTTTGCTGGATTTGCCTCAAAGGATTTCAATGCAAATGAGCTCCCACAACCGCAAGCATTTTCACTATTCGGATTGTTAATTACAACAAACGCACTCCTCATCATATCATCTTGGAAATCTACTGTAGCTCCTTTCACAAATTCCAAGCTAACTTCATCAATTACAACCTATTCAGTATGCATTAAAATGCCTTTTAGTTTGTTGCACCTTATAAGGTAGAAATATATGCATTAAACTTCAATCAAAATGAACTTGTCGGATTACTGCATTTATTAATTATACCCGAAAACCTGAAGCTGAAGTTGGTACAATGTTTTAGTTATTTGTTTTAAGTGAATTCATTGTATCCAAGTTTTTCTTGCATGCAAAGTACAATCGATTAGAGCAATGCGTGTAACACTGTTGAACGTTAGGCCAAGTACAAAAAATTACGAACCCAACTTTTTAATGCATTTTTCAAATTTAGAACTTGTTGCGTCAATTCTTCGTATATTATGCAGCCCGAAAAGTAGATATAATCTTCAAAATTGGTAAATATCTAATAGAAATAGGAACTTTTTATATTGGCACTTTTCGAAATGAAAACATTTCAGTTGCTATATCCAATTTTTCATTTCACGGAATGGAGACTATTTTGTGCAATGGCATGGAGAAAAATATACTTTTTTTAAATACAATACATTTATATTAATATTTTAAAATTCATTTCAACTCAGTTACTTTCAAATTAGTTATTATAATCAGCCTTAAGATATGGGTTGCAATGACAAATAAAGCAATTTTTTCGATACATCATTAGAAATCTTTGCCAAAAAATCTATTGCTGGAGGAAAATTGCATAGATATTGAATCCGATACAAATGGGGCATGAAGGAAATGATTCTTCTTGGAAAATTTTCAAAATGATTGAAATGTTTTCAATCAAATTATATTGCAATGATTTCTTACATTTCTTTTATTTATAAAACTATTTATTTTATATTTGTAAATATGCCTTAGAATAATTATAAATATAAAAAATTCACTCAAACATAGTCACTTAGAAATATAATTTTGTACTAAAAAACTTCTGGAGTCGAAAAAAATAAATTTGATTTTTGATTAAAATGTTTTACCTTGGCTCCTTCTAAACCGAACTCGTAATCCTTTTCCACAGTTTCTTGTGAGGCATTTTTTCCCTCATCCATTGTAAATGTGTATTGAAATCCACTGCAGCCACCCCCTTCCACTGATAACCTTAATCTAAGACTTTCCGATTTACGATTCTCCGAAAGTTTTCGAATTCGATTCGAGCAAGATTTCGTCATGATGACAGTATCATCAAGAGACTGAAATATATTGCTTGATTGTGTTGTTGCATAACGTAGGTGATTGAAGCGTGAGTTAGCCCTGAAAACATCTTTTGGTAAATTGTGCATGTTGCGGTGAAAGAAATTTTTTTCGTTAAATTTTATAGGAAGTTGGTCAGCTCTTCGATAAATATTTTGGAATGTGACACTCGAAAAAACGGATGCTCTCCTTCCTCCACGTTGACTGATTGCTGAGTAAGCGGATGGTGAAAATCTGATTAATAAACTCATTTGCATAGCTTCAGCATAATTAATGATGGTATGTGATAGTTGTGCAGAGATCAATGCGAATATTTTACGAAATTCGTTTAGAAATATTACAAACGATCATAATCGATAGAAATCAATTAAAATAGAAATCGAAAAGATTTCATTTTTGGCCATACTTGTTTCCACTTTTTTTAGTGTCGACGAAAAATTCCGTGGCGCTTATTCCACCCACATTTTTGATTGATAATAATTCAAGCAAGCATCAAAAACAGCGTCTGAAGCACCATATAAATTTGTTGCAATGGCGGATGCTTTGGCCCTCACAAAGGACGTTAACAAGTCTCATCGCACGCGAAAATCTGGTGCGAAAGCAAACAAAAAAGCTAACAAAAAGGGCAAGGTGAGTTCAAGATATTTATTTTTCTCAAGGGTTGCTAGTATGCTAACAAAAATTCTTCGTTCATATTGCCGTGAAATTTTATAGTTGACTGTTTAACAATTTTTAAAATTCGTAACAGTGACAATGAGCACTGCATTCGTGTATTGAAAATCATCCATTATATATAGAACCTTTTTTTTCGATTGAATTTTCAGGAAATTATTTTGATGTTCAACTCTAAATCCTAATTTATTAATTTAACTGAAGGTAGAGCGCCACAATCCAAAAGCATTCAGCGTCGCTAATGTTGGAAGAACGAAAAGAAGCATTCAACGAAATCTTGATATTGCACAGAGAAAAGAATATGTTCCTCAAGTAGATAAATCCGATGAGGCAATCGCGCCCCCACCTGTCATGGTCGTCGTAATGGGACCAAAAGGATCAGGAAAAAGCACACTTATTCGAAGTTTAGTAAAGTACTACACAAATAGGAATTTGGCCAAGGTAAAATTTTATCTGATTTAATGAAAAATTGCTAATGCTTATTTCATGTTCTGATTACAATTAGAGTTAGAATTGTCACTAATAAAATAGTTGACTAATTTCTTTTGTGATATCAGGTTACATACATATTAATTTCATGCATGCAACCCGATATTGCTAGCCATGCCTAGTTCTGTTCATTTATATTGAAGTAGATTCGCATTGTATACAATCCAGTATACTAATCATTATTTGCATATACAGTTATAGAATAAGTTTCTAGAACAATTCTATGTTGAAGTATAATTGTGTGTTTCGATCTATAATGTAATGCCATCATTCTGTCTTTTTCTATCTTCTCTATATGCTTTCTCTACCTCTATGTGTTTTATCAGCAACTAATCTAAACTAACGTAACCCCTCTTATTAGTATATCTATCTTAAAAATGACTGTACTAAGCTGATATTCAATCAAGTCTACTAGTCATCATTCAATGTCATAACTGACTAGGGGCTGTTGCTATATCTTTTGTTAAAACATCTATGAGAAATCAATCATGGGATTTTATGGGGGACTTTTCGCTATTTTGATGGGTAATTATTCTCAAGTAAAAAAGGATTCTGCAACGGAAGTTTCTATTCTGGCTCTAATCTGCAGTGCTTATTTTGGAAATTTATCCAGGTGACTGGGCCAATCACAGTAGTTAGCGGTAAAAAAAGGCGTCTAACATTTTTTGAATGTCCCAGTGGCGATGCGTGTGCCATGACAGACCTGGCAAAAATTGCTGATCTTGTGTTACTGATGGTAGATGCTAGTTTCGGTTTTGAAATGGAAACATTCGAATTCCTCAATGTGCTTCAAATTCATGGGTTCCCTAAAGTCATGGGAGTACTGACCCATCTAGATAAGTTTTCAAATGCAAAATCGTTGCGTAAGACACGAAAGAAGCTTAAGGCAAGGTTTTGGACAGAAATTTATCAGGGAGCAAAAATGTTCTATTTGAGTGGTGTTCTAGGAGGCGATCAAATACGAAATGATGATGATACATACACCCCTAAATTATCAGGTACCCTAAAAAAATTGTTTGTGATAGTATATCGGATTGGCCACTAAAATGTTTTGAATCTATTTGACTATCCAGAAATTATTCTTCAATTTGACCTTTAAACAAAAAAGCGCTCATTATGAGTCAGAGAGTCATCAAGACATGTTTTTGCCTGATTTAATCTTTTTTTTAACTGGTGACGTATTATTGTTCGTCCAATCCTTCTTTTCGTGTAGTGACCTATTCTGCATTTTCATGAAATTTTTTGTATGTTGAGTAATTTCCTAATTTGATTTTTATTTTAGATTTGAACTGAACAAGTTAGAATGCTTTAAATGTTAAAGTTTACAAAATATATTTATTTATTTTACTTTCTTTCAAATTTATCTATTGACTTGCTGTATGGTGCCTTGCAAAATCCTGCTGTGCCAGAGTTTCATGTTCATAATAGCCTTTTGGAAATGTATATGTATTTACAAAAAAAATTTGGGGTGTCTAGCAATATTTTGTTAGTTGGGTTTATGTGCAATCGGCTAAACCTAGTGAAATCTTTATATTCGATTATAACCCCACGGTATTACAATTGGGAGAAATGAAAGTTTTGGGGTATTTTGAGTGGTATATATATTACGTTAGGGAAATATCCGAAGGGCGAAGTTCGAAATATGTGTCTGCATATAAGCAGAGTTAAGTTCAGGCCTTTGGTATGGAGGAACACCCATCCATTTGTGTTAATTGACCGTTACGAAGATATTACATCACCGCATGAATTACAAGTTGATCGAGCGTGCGATCGTGATATTACAGCATATGGATATGTTCGAGGGTCACATTTAAAACCAGGTGCAGTTACTTATTCCTTTCTTAACTACAGTTATTATAATAACGTTCGGTATAGCAAAATTGTCTTGATAATGCAAGATGTTTTTATTTACTATGAAGTTCTGATCGAACGAATATGCTGCAAGCAAGTTTCACTTATAACAAAAAAATGAAATATTTATATTGAATCCGATGTCAGCTGCAGATTTTCAGGTACGACAAATCAATTTGGTGATCCCGATATAATCGTTTTAATCGAAGTCCACTTTTTTCAAATATTAGTTTGCACTGCATTGACTGCATTCGCTCCTTTAAAATATGGGGGCGCAATAAAGGCCTCAATAAAATTTTCTGTACGTTACAATTTCAATAGATTTATTTCGGAATTAGGGAAATATGATGTATCCGTCAAAAAGTCACATTAAAAGAGTTAAAGTCATGTGGTTTAGTTTTTAGAAAATGATTTATTTTTGTAAATAATAATTTCTGAATAGTTCTTTTAGATGGGTAAGCTTTTTACATTAGTACCCTTATTACAATGCAAATTATTGTGTACTGGTTTATAGATAATTGACCCTTTGGCCAGTGGTGTTATACAGTACAGGTCAGGTATGTCGGGACTGCAAAATTATTTTGTTGTATCTGAAAACATTAAGCCAACCTTGGCACAATATGAATTTTTGTTTCTTCATTATACGTGAAAATTCTTAAGAGAATTCATTGTTTCCAGATTTTTTTCATAATTTTGTTCTTGTATACAGTTGAACATTTCAAAACGTAATTTTTCGTATTCAAATTTTATTCTTTTTTCTATTAATTATTGTATGTATGTTTTGAAATAATGTATTTATCATACTACGCATACTGCTTAATTGGAGTTAGTACTCATGGTGTGTCTTATTACAATATGTTAGCAAACATGTTGAGTGTGGGTGTGTTAAGTAATTCATTATGTAACAAAAGGCCTTACTGCGTCAACTACATTACAAGTATTTATTACAAGAGAAATGTTAAGTTACTTTATTTCTTTATTGACTAACTTAGGAATGAAAGTTCATGTTATTGGAGCTGGGGACTATAATATATCCGATATTACTTTGTTACCGGATCCATGTCCGTTACCTCAAGTTATAGAAGACAGTGGCACTAAAAAGGCAATGAAAAAGCGCACTAGCTTGAGCAGTAAGGACACATTAATCTTTGCACCTATGGCTGATATAGGCAATGTGCGCATTGATCAGGATGCTGTATATATTGAGGTAAGCCGAATATGACCCCTCTCCCCATTATTTTTTTACTGCTTTTATGTTAAGCAATTTTATTTTGCCACATCGTCAGCACCTCATCAACTGTAGGCTTCACTTTTTCATCAAGTTTAGCCAATTTCGATGCTATAGAATGAAGCAGTCAGACATTTGTGAAGTCGAGTGCCGAGTTTTGTAACACTTAGATATAACGATGACTCGAAGTTGAGTAAATGTGAGTATACTCATGCAGACTCGAATTGAGCATATTCATCGGCAAAAACTTTCAGGGCACACATTCTTAAAGTCTTATTAAATTACTTTCAATAGAATTTATTTGTTTTTTATCAGTTAAAAAGCTAAATAAGTTTATTGTGTTTATGTTGACTTTTTTAGATATTTAATTTGTATTATTTTTATTTCAAAGTTTATAGTTCTTTAAAAAAAAGCTCTTAAGTTGATTTGACAATCGTCCTCTTTAACTAATATCTAGGTGGGTCCTAAGCCCTTGTATACGCAAAAACACATGCTTGAAAATTACAGTTCCGACCTATCAAAATGGGAAAATTATGATAAAAACCCAGAAAATTCCACAGAAATTTATGGAGATAGCACTGAAAACAGGACAGATGGGGAGGCTGTAGAGTTACTTCGTGATTTACAAAATGTGGGTGAAAATATTGATGAAAAAATGAAAAAAAGCGAATTGCAGTTGTTTTCTGGGGGGGAAAGAGTGAAAGGCTTTGATGTAAATTCAAGCTCGGATAGCGACAGTGGCAGTGAAAGTGACAATGGAAGCATTTCGGAGTCAGAAGAAGGTAATTTGGAAGTCTATGCTGTCCTGGAAAAATGTCTTGAACGAAAGGTCATATTGATGGAAATATACATAATATAATATAGAATATTTTTCAAACAAATACATATAAATTTAGAATAATGTTTGGGACAAAATTCTGGAGTCAAGCAGTGTGTACATATCTTGAATGGGTAATTCTATGAGTCACTGTATGATTTTGTTTAATGGGTCATAGAAAGAGTCATTTTAAAATATCATTATATAAAATCCATTACGTTTCTTGTCAGTACATGTGATAGCGCTATAATATTGATGGGTTAGTATCTATAATTGTTATTTTTCACTCTAGCAAACTTTTGTACATCAAAACATCTTAAGCCGGTAGAAATCGAATAAATAGCATTTGATCAAAGAATCATTTAAATCTACTAAATTAATACTCTTTAGATTCAAAATTGGATAATATGTAGTGCATTTTTCTACTGGACTAGCGTTAACTTTGTTACCTCTACCAAAATTTGGTAATTTTTCCAGTTAAATTTTTCTAAAACTCAATGAATAATTCCTTTTTTTGAATGTGTACAGATATGGAGGATGCATTAACTGACAATGAAGAATCAGAAGGAGGCGACAATTCAAATGTAGACAGTGACAGTTCCTCGTTACCATCTAATGGACAGAAGGACAATTCACAAATTTGGAAAACAGATATAGCCGCTAAAGCAGCAGTTCGCTTTTTGGATCGCCAAGAAGCAAACATCAATTTGATGGAGTTTGTATACAAAAATAATAACTCGGAAAATGAAAGCAACCACAGTCACAGTGATTCTGACAATGAATTCTTCAAAATCAAATCAAAAGTTTCCAAAAGTTCAAATGAAAATGGTTTTGAAAGTTTCGAAAGTCGTGACAGTTCAAAATCTGTATACGTTGAAGCCGAAGATAGAACGGGTTCAAAAGTGTGGACGGATAATCGTATTGAGTCGATTAGAAATAAATTTGTTACTGGCAACTGGGGTAAAAAAGAAATGGCAACAAATAATTCCGAGGTGAGCTTTTGGAAATTTTTTTCTTTTCTTGAAATTCTGTTAAACGAAAGCTTGCATTTTTTCTGTGTTTGGCCTGTTTGTGTTTTTTAAACTTGAATTAAGGGAATTTAAAAAAGTGAATCACAAATAATGTCGAAAAGACAAATATTGTCCTTTCAGAAGTGAAATGGCAATATTGATTGTTCCAGTAACATTCTTAGGGAACTAGTCCTTTTTGTGTACTCTCTGTTCATTTTATTTGCATTTTTCTGGGGAAAAATTGTTGCCTTTTTTAACAATAATATTTTGCATTTAAAGCTGTTATCAATTGTTAACAATATATAGTAACAGAGGTAGAGGAATGACATAAAATATATTATTGCACATTTCTGGAACACTATATGAAAATAGAGCGTTATATATGAAACCTAGTATACCATGCTCAGGCCTCCTTGCGGCTTCTTACTCGCTGTGTTGACATCACTTATGCATTGTACAGTGACACTGTATTGCAGAATGTTCGCTACTGGTCAATTGTCATAGGAAAATATATCATCTTTCGAAAATGCTTGAAGCTTCTTCTACCATATAGTTGAGTTTCTTATGGAGAAATCTCAAGGAATAGAAGGAAAATCACACTGAAGAAGAAATGGAGAGTAATATTAATTTTGAACCAGACAAGATGCATCTTCAACTTAAGATTACTTCAGAGCAATATTATGAAAACAAAATCTTTGGCAGTACTCCAAGAAAGGCAGGCTACTATGCAATAAATGTATTGTCAACTAGCCAGTGTCAATATGAACTAATATGCAAACGTACAATGAACGGCTAGCGCTACCCTGTGAATTGTATGATTCACAATTTCAATTGAGTTTGGTCAGAGTAACTGTTTACCCCCTCTTTCTTACAACAGCATTTTATATTGATTCTTTTGATATTCGTATTGATTTTTAGCTCGCTTTATAGGAAGGTAATTGTGTTGAGAATAATAAATTTATTATCAGTTAAAGTGGGTTAGAGCAGGTAATTACTTACCTTGTTGACTTTTCAGCTCTTAATTAGCTCATTTTGTTGAAATCTATAGTTTCAGAATAATTTCTGCAAGGTAAAAAAGTTGATTATCCAGTGGCCTTTTGTAAAATTTCATCAAATTTTAGACTCAGTGATCCTTCTTGATGAGATTAAATTTTCATATTTAGGCTCATAATGAAGAAGCTGAGGAAATTTATGGCGATTTTGAAGATTTGCTTACTGGCGCGAAATACGGCCCCAATGGCGAAGTACTATCCGATTCTGATAGTAGTACTTCAAGTAATAATAACACTAGTACTAAGATTCCTAGATCCCAAACTACTACAAATAAATACCTTTCTACAGAGGAAAAAATTGCTATTGAACGAGAAGAAAATGCACGAAAAAAGGCAGAAGCTATGCAATCACGTGAAAAAAATGATGAAAATGTGGAAGAGAAGTCGGGTAAAGATAATGCTGGGTCGGATACCGAATCGGTAACTGAGTTTTTAGAGGAAGCCAAAAAAGCACGAGAGGCGCAATTAAGTATCAACAGGTATGTATTATATATAATATTGAAATAACAGTTTTGGAGTGTTTTGTAGCTGATTCGAACCGTAGAAGATTATTTACCCTTTCATTGAAAGCGTATTACATTTTTCCTCATGGTGGAAATCATTACTATAAAGTCTTTTGCGAATGAGTTTAAGCAGGATTTATGTTGTCCCATTGCTGACTCGTCGTCCCGATCAGCAGATTGGGATATTAATCAGGAAAAACTATCATCCAAAACATAGTTTGGTGAAACGAAATGAGAAAATGTTGAGGGAACTATTCGAATCTTGCACTTTTTTGAAGTGCAGGCCACTTATTAAATCTCAATTTTCTCTGTAGTTAGTTTGAAATTCCTTACAAATGATTCGGCCAATAATAGATATTACTCATGATTTGCATACGGGAGTATCCCATTTATCATGATATTAAACCTGTATGATACAAAGGATTTTTTCAATTTGCAAAGGAATATTTTGCAATTGCATAGACATTGTGCAATTGCAGGAGTGACTTATGTGAGCACAATGGTCTTTGAATCTTCAAAGGAATTTTTTTGGTACTATATACAAAGGTTTTTTCTGTACAGTACGTTATACTGATGTGGATGAAAATTTATATGAGCATAATAAATATGTGCTACTTAATTTGAGTGAAAAAAAGAACATGGAAAATTTAACTATTTCCAAAGGCTTTTTTACTCATGAATTACTAAAACCATGCACAAAGGCCTCTGTCTATTCAAAGGCGTGTATTGCAAGCAAGTATGTAGGCATTTTGCTGCACAAATGAACTATTTGGAACTATGTGCACAGTTATTTAAACTTAGAAAGGAATGTTCCACAAGCGGGTATAAAGATGTTTGACTACACTAAAGCAAAGGAATTATTACATAATTCCTTTGGTTTAGTCCAAAATGTGATGAGTTCATTAAACCGGAATAATATCTTATTTGTTCATAATTCGATTGAAATACTCGATTCAGCACAGAATGATGCAATTTTTGAATTGGTACACAAACTTTGTGAACAGGGGAGAGTTTGAAGGTGTGGGAAATGCGACTCGGGCCGCTTTGGAGGGGTATCGACAGGGGTCATATGTTCGAATAAAACTTCAAGGTCTTCCGTCTGAGGTATGCTTTTTATTCGAGTAATTTATAATTATCGTGCTATTCTGCATCAATATAAGCATAAACACTTTGTTAGGATACAGGGCTAGTGATATAGTAAAAGAGTTTGATGTGTCTTTATGAGTAATAATATTATAGCACCATTATTTTTTCATAAGACTGGTAAAATTGCACCTTACACCGTATCGTCTAAAAATCCATAGTAGAAATATCAAGTTAGAAATGTAAAACAGTTTTTCTTGTCTAAATTAAATTGTCTTCAGCATACAGTAATCTATCTATTAATGCTTTTAACGTGGCCTGTGATATTTAACTAGCTCAAGAAAAATGTTTATTTGAAGTTTTCAAATTTTAGGAAATTCAAATTTGTACCATTTTCAATGCTTTCATCTATGTACGGCGTTTGAACTTTTCCAAATTTTTTAAAACCAATAAAATTTGCGTCAATAATATATCAACAAATTAAAATGCATCTAAATGTCCAAATTTGTACAATAAAACTGAAGTAATTCTGTTATATCCGAAAACCTCAGGCTGAATTCTAGCACAATGCTTCTTTTTTGCTAATTTCTTAATAATGAAAATCCTTTATAAGTGAATCCAATTTGTTATGTCCAAAGTAACTTACAGTACTATTTTTTAAAACTTTTTTCTCAGTTTGTAGAAAATTTTCGGTCGGATAGGCCAGTTATCATTGGGGGATTGCAAGCTCATGAAGTATCGCTGGGGTTGGTCCGCTGTAGGGTAAAGCGCCACAGATGGTTCAACCGCATATTGAAATCAAATGATCCTTTAGTGTTTAGTATTGGATGGCGTCGGTTTCAGAGCATACCAGTTTACGCCATGGAAGATGAGAGTGCCCATAGGCATAGATTTTTGAAGTATACTCCAGAACATATGCACTGCGAGTAAGTCATATTCGTGAATTTAGCTTGAGTCGACCTTGTGGTCATAGAGAATTTTAATTGCTAGTAGATAATAATTAGATTTGACGACTCAAGTTTAAACTACTGCACACCTTTTAATTTGCATTCAATTTAGACTAACTAATGCTTGTTTACTCTGTTACATCATAAATTTTGCACAATTTGTGGTAAAGATTGGTTTTCTGTCCATATAATTTTTTGCATGTTTATAACGCAATTTCAGAATTTCATTTTTGTAAATGACAATGAATATATTGGCTTACCATCTCAAAGTTAATACAAGCAATAAATACTCTTTGTATGCAGTAAACCTAGGAATAGTAATTTCGTTTTATTTGAAATTTGTTCATCTGAAGCGGAATCCGGCACAACATGACTCTTTCGTCTAATCTTTTTAAAGTGAAATTCATAAATAGCAATTTCTTTGTATCTGATGTTTTCTGTGCATGTAATATGGTTGCACATGTATTCATATCAGTTACAATAGAATTGATTCATTCTGTGTATTGACTTGACTTAACTTGTCACCTGGTTTTACGTTACAGGTGCGTATTTTTCGGCCCAATTTGTCCCCCTGGTACAGGCCTACTAGCTTTTCAAAGCCTTAAAGAAGGGGGTACAGGATTTCGAGTCAGCTTAACCGGTACAATTTTAGAGTTGGATGCAAATTTTTCTGTCGTGAAAAAGCTAAAGCTGATTGGACACCCCGACAAGATCTTCAAAAAAACGGCTTTTGTGAACGGCATGTTTAATAGTGATTTGGAAGTTGCTAAGTTTGAGGGGGCTGCGATTAAGACGGTTAGCGGAATTCGTGGACAAATAAAGAAGGCAGTTGGAACAGGTTCAGCTTCCTAAATTTAATGTATTCATTATGATATTCATGTGTATAAGGGCGTGTTACACGATATAGAGTTCACTTCAAATATAACAAATCATAGAATTAATTTGTTGTATCTGATGCTAAACTTGGCACAATATAGTTTTTGGTTAATTCGTAAAAAGTGAAAATTCATTGGAAGCAAATTCATTGGAAGCAAATTCATTGAAAGCAATGTTTAGTGTATTCATGCATGTATTGGTGATTATGTAAATTTTTCAACAAGACGTTTTTATTTAATGTAAACTTACTTAATTTTTGAATAATATTATATGATGCTGTATAGGAAGCAAAAGCAGCGGAGGGAATTCGGAAGGCGGTCGTGGTCGATTTCGTGCGACTTTTGAAGATAAGATATTAATGAGCGATACGGTGATTTGTAGGCTGTGGACTCCTATTGAGCCAAAAAAATTCTACAATCCGGTTACTACGTTACTAGATGGATCTACCTGGCAGGCACGTAGTACTGTATCGGCGATTTAGGAGCAATCATTCTGTGACCTTGACAGATTTGATATATTTGAAGTTTACTACATTGTATCGAATATGAATTGAAATTAAATGCAATATGAATGAACGTGCATGCATTACAATCGTTGTTTATTTTGTATAGGGGATGCGAACAACAGCTATGGTTCGCCGAGATGAAAAGATGCCGGTGCCATTAAACAAAGATTCACTCTATAAGCCGATTGAGAGAGGAGTGCGAAGATTCAACAAATTATCCATTCCAAAAACTTTACAGGTAACCGATTTAATCTGTACTGTAAGGGAACTGTTACATTTGTACTTTTTTGGGAGCAGATGTTTTGGTTTTATCTATCTACCGATCTTTAGACATATAGCTTACGTATGACGTGCCTATTTAGACTATCTCATATCGATGTAAATTTGCAAATATATACTCATACAAGCCAACTGGTTTGAACATTAGTATGTTTACATTTATCTCGCATGTACACATGCGTGAGTGAGTTTTTTCTATTCATCACGGATTTAAGGTTATTTTAAAGTGTCAAATCTTTTTAAAAATAAAATTTTTGAACGCACAACTGCGCCACCATATAAATAATAATGTAGGTCATTGACTGCTATTTAACCTTTTGTACAGGAATCGTTACCGTATGCTACCAAGCCGAAAAATCTCAAAGCAAAAAGCAAAAATGATTACATGAAAAAGAGAGCTGTGATTCGATCTACGGAAGAAAAGAAAAAGTCATCCCTAATGCATGCTCTCAATGTGATTAGAAAGCAGAAAGATGCAATTCGAAAAACTTCTTCGAATAAAAGAAAAGAAGAAAGTATCAAGAAACAGGCAAAGTTAAAGGAGGCATTTGCAGAAGTTAAGCAAGCGGATCGAAAACGAAAATTCAGAGAAATGGGTCAAAATCAGGCAAAAGCTTCAAAAGCGGCTAAAATGAAAATTGCGGCTTCGAATTCATAAAAAAATGAAAATAAATTTGTATTTGACTTGAATTATGCTTTCAATTGAACTGAACCAAATTTGTAATCAGGCAAAAGCGGCTAAAATCGGAGCTTTGAAAATGCATACCCTACCCATTTCTACGAGAAAATAATCGTCATTTTTAATTCTTTTGTGAGCAACATAGTTCAATGCGCTGAGAAATTTTTGTCGCTCACTAAAAGTCCATAAAAAATGAAACTATTAGAAATTTTGGAGGACTTCGCCTTGAGTGATTGAGGTTGTACCTGGAAAAGTGTTTTAAAGGTAGTTCAGGAATTCGAATCCTCCGACACGGTAAGCCAAAACCGATTCCAAAGTTTTTAAAAAGAACTCTTGTCTCACCATCAATTAATAGTAAGATTCCAAAGCTACTGTTTCATCTATTACTTGCGAAGTACCCTTCAAAACAATTGAATCAAACTCACTGTCAGAACTGGAGTAAACTTCTTTTAGTTCAGATTTTAACTTGAGCATTACTTCAGTGAAGGGTCTAACATGGAGCTTGCGCCATCCAAATAAAAATTTGCTGCATCATAATGAATTTGATTCATCATAAACTTTAGCAATGGATGTGATTCAGTTTTGGCAGAAATTAGTTTAGAAAATGAAACAAATTTCAAATTGCTTTGGAAACACTAGTAGGTGAAATATTGTACATATTTTGTCAGCAATATAATTCAATATGCTAAGTATAAGAGTTCTGATGCATGCATGCATTTCCATACAGAAAATGAACCAAAATTGAAAGAAATATGAAACTGCAATTATTTATCTCAGGCTTAGAGATATTTTTAGAAGGATATTGCCCAAGTTGATTCTTGTCGTTTCCCATAAAAAACTTAAAAGTCCTTGTTGAATAATAAATTAGAAATATTTTTAACTTGAAGATTCAACTCAATAGTTTTAAAATAAAAAATCAATTAAGTAAAAGCATGCATGTGCATAGTGTCAGGAACGTGTCAATAATGAGCTAGCGGAAGTAGTGCCAGATCGGTAAACAAAATCAATCAAAACGAGGGATAGAACTATGGCCTACTGATGTAGGTGTAGCAAGAAAAAGCACAAAAGATTATCCAGGAACACGTATTATTAAGACGTTGTTTCCGCCACTGAAGCGGAAACAACATAGTACAAAATAAACTACGAATTAAGCCAAACATGTACCGCTGTAGACTACTACTATTACTACTTGCGAACATAGTACTAATTATGAATGTTAACATAAACAATGCATTGTCCTAGTACTAGAGGACATTTGAACCACTGATTTAGAACCTGTGCGACTATTCTACTCAAGTCCTAACAAACAATACCTTCCATCAAAGTCTAAGTATCTATTTGTTGATATTTATTGTATACCTAACCTTTTTTTGCTTGTTTTTTGTCCTTGTTTTTCCTTTGTGCAGCTATTTATATTGCAATAACAATGGGTATCAAAAGGCTGATGCATATTGAAGAGAAGTTTATGGAAGTATCTGAAGAGATGTGCAATCCTATGTCAGGAGTTAACTTATATTGTAAGTTAATTCCTTTTTCTACTTTAGCTGCAAATATTCTTATAAGGAACATTCTTTAATTTTATACTAGTTACATTCTCAATAAGTGGCTAGTCATACAATAGGTCAAAAATTAGTAATGTTGTGTTTGAGAAGTGTAATCACTTCTAACAACACAGGTCGAGATATAATGTAAAATTGAGTTGTTACTCTCTTACATTCTTGCCTGTTTTGTTGTACATCCCAACATCCTGTCAGGATTTAATATGTTTTTGCTGTGTATTATGTTTATTCATCTACAATTCTGTCAGGGAATTGTAATTATATTGATTTAATTCGGTTTGCATGTGCAAGCATAAGTTGAAAATTTTGACAAGATTTGCTCTTGTCAACACATGAACTAAGATATATGAAATAGTATTGAACATGTAGTATCTCTGTGTTTATACTATTCTGGTTTTCTGGCTTACACTTGATACAATTTGTTAGACTTGACAAATTCCCCTTCGGGCTGGTACCATGCCAGTTGCAGTCAGATGTGGTTGACAGCCTCCAACTTTTACCTGTTTCTAGGATGAGCAACCTGTAAGGACTCAATCTGTTTTGTTGTGTGATTTGTACTGAAGTCATGATTTGATATTTGCTATATGCTTTGGTACAATTTTCAAAAGGAGTCATAATTATTCTATTCACTTAATTTGTCTTGCATGTGTATTCTCTTGAGCTATATTTTCTTAAACTGTGTTCTCTTAAGTTGTATGGTGTTGACAAAATTTATTCTCAGCAACACATAAAACTGAAATTAGTATATTGTGGTTGTGTGTGCTGTTGTGAAATTTTTGTTTAACCTGTGCTTCCTGATTCACACATAAAATACATTCATCAATTTTTAACACAATCCCACTATGATGTATGATGAAAATAGAGGCACTTATGAATTCACTCTCTAAGAAAGATTATTTTTTTTGTAGCTGCAGTAAGTTTTTATGGAAGCATTTGTGATGTTCCAAGTAAATTGATTGCATGGATACTAGTAGGGTTATACTTTGCTGCATTGAAAAGCTACCTCACTTTTATATAAACTATTAGTATGCAATAATATATACATTCTGTCACAGTTTTCTTATCTCTGTTGCATTTTAGGTTCCTAGCAGAAATTGGTAAAAAACATAAGCCCAACCTTATATTTGGGGATCAAAAGAAGTGGTAGAAGAAGTATGTCTTTACTGCCATCAAGATAGAGTGGTCAAGCTCTGTAGGAATGACATCATGTACAAGCTACTCCAACAATGCGTCTCTAAGTACAACTTCATTGCATGCAAGGCATTGCTTTTGGTCTCTCTTCATGCAACCCATCTCCTCAAAGGAAGTGAGCAGCTACCAAACATGGACCACACACTCTTTAATTAGTGCATCTTATCCAGTGCTAATCTCAGCAGTAGCAGGACATGTGAGCACTGCAATTGTACTTTTGTGGGGATCTTCAGGCAGCACCACATGCTGCACCGGAAGGTTATGAAGCCCAAAAAGGCTGTTGTGTAAGATACAGATGCTTGTGATGGTCACCCAGCAGGTGCAAGATAACTTTTCAGTCGGCACAGAACTCACTCTGACCAGCAGAGTGAGTTGTGGGATCTGCCTAAAGATTGAACAGCACTCAGAGATTGCAGGTGCAACCTACTTTGTAGAAAATATCTCACAAATCATCAAAAGCAGTCTCATTGCTCACATGGGCCAGCAGGGAAGAGCCATTCTTGGTGGTAGGTCTTGTCATGAGGTACATTTGCTTCCTGCAGAAATTATACCCTACCCCCCCCTGCTGAGTTGGTCTAGATACAGTCCTTATGCAACAAGGTGCAAGCTCACATTAGCCCTCTTCTGCTCCAAATCAAGAAGCATCCTAAAGCACACCCGCCCTTCCTTTTTATGACTTTAAAACCAGCAATCAGGAGCAGATCTTGGACAAAAAGATTGAGAGAATGTTTAAACTTTTAACGTTCCTCTCACAGAAGATGCTGATATCTATCAGCATCAAAATCAACAATAGAATGCTTGCAGATCTGCATAAGTGCCTAAAGATGGGCATGCAATTCAAAGGGCATGATCTGTGAAACTGCTACTTTGACACAAGGTGAGTGATGTGCTCCTAACACAAGGGCTTTGAAGAATTCATGTTCACAAATGGACTGAGCACCACTCTTATCATGGCAAGACTTGAGCGTGCTGCTGAGGAGGCAACAGAGAAGAAGAAGAATGAGCATGTGTGCAAGCTGTTTGAGTCTGCCATTTGCATAGTAACAGCTGATCCTGGGCAAATCCCTGTTTCTATGGTGATCATGCATGACCAGGCCATCATAGAGTTGCAACAATTGCCTACTTCTGGCAATGTTAAGCATGAAGTCATTCAATTGGGGAAAATGGATGTTTTACCATGAAGTAAGGTATGTGGACCAAGGCAAGGTCCCCAAGCTGTGAACCAAAGTTCCATTGATAGCAGTGTTCAACAGCTAGATGCAGATCACCAAGACAAGTCATCTGGAATCCTTCAAAGCACACACTTGCCATGTACTTACCCACCTCATAATGGTCATGGCATTCTACAACACTCAGCGGTTCAAGTGGTTAAGGTGGAAGACTCACATTAGCTACCAAAAAGCCTACAAGAAGCTGGTGGCTGACCTCAAAGGAGGATGCAAGAGTGTGCTCATTATGTGTGGAGACACTCACTCTCCATCTGCTGAATGGGGTAGCCATGTTGTGCCAACATTCGGCTTATGCAAGGAGGTTGGCTCAAGCGTGAACACTGTGGACCACAAGTTCTGCACATTGAAACTATTCTGTTGCTGCCACACTAAGATTTAGGGTCTCCTTGACCAAGAGACCGGGAAGCGGCCCTAGTTGCTGCAAGTTTGTCAAAGCAACTCATGTTCATGTAGTGTCCAGGACTGCAACGTTTCAGTGGCAATTAGAATCCTACATCTATTCCTCTGCCATGCCAGGAGACAGCAAAGGCCTCAAGTGTTCAGAGGAAACTTGACTGATGAGGTTGATGTGGCTGAAGCGGAAGTAGCAGCAGTTTCATGACATTACACTTACTGTCTGAAGTTGACAGCAAAGCAAGCGAAGTTTCCCTTGGCAGCAGAAGAACCGTGTATTATTCATTTAAAGATGGCAAAATTCTCAATTTTTATTTTGCAGAACAATCTGTGGAATTTATGTAGGGGTGACAAGATTTTGGTATGGGTAATAAAACATTTCTCTATAATACCACTAGTTTCATTTTACCAGAAAATGAACTATTGCACCTTTTAAGCATCGGCATAGAAGATATACTTGAATTCATTTATTAGTCTTTGAAATTATTAATTCAACCAATCATTTTTGTTACTTTCATATTTCTGAAACGTGCTAATGACTGCAACAAATACTGTGTCAGTGAAGCATTGAACAGGATCTTGACTAATTCTAAAACTTAAAATGTCAATAACATAAAATTATATTTTGTGCTAAATATTAATGAGAGCTGTTCATTTTAGCACGTTGCGATAGGTAAATTTTGTCAAGTTATGATACTCTTCCACATATCTCTTATATTTATGCAATACTTCTAAAGATTCGATAACGAGCATGTTAAGAGGCTTCCTTGCGTGCTCCATAAAGTGTATCTTAAAATGGATTATGCTGCTCATTTGACAGTTTTTCAATGGGCCATGTAACGAACCTTGAATGCAACTCAACCACAATGTCTCTTTAAATTACAGGAAATTTGAAAAGCAGTTACTAATTTGCTGAAATTTGTGAGGAACGATGAAAATGCAAGTCATTACTGCTTCATTGTTGGCTATAGGTGCAGTTTTCGCATTAGTTCCAACAAAAATTGTTCCGTTTGATAAACATTCTCATTCATCCTATCAAATTTCAACAATCAATGGTTTTACTAGCAATCGGCACCCAAACGCACATCAAGTATCGAACGTAAGTATGAGATCAGGATCGCAATCGAATGGGCTTCATCATCGTCCGTTTTCACTCAAATCAGGGTTCAAATTTAAAAAGGGAACGTCACCACAACATCTGCAAGTCAATTCTGATTTAACGCGCCACTTGCGCGACACAAAGCTATTGTCAGCAGATGAAGAGCAAAAATTAGGCAACATGGTTCAGGACATGTTTGGTCTTGTAAAAAGTCGTCGAAAGCTTGCTGCACGGCTACAACGTCAACCAACAATAGAAGAATGTGCCAGCCAGGCCGGAGTTGATACGGAGACATACCGAGCGTTACTTTGCAGAGGAGACTGGGCAAAGCAGACATTGGTTGCTCGCAATTTGCGCCTAGTCGTATCAATGTCATCAAATTTCCGAGGTATAGTTTATCATTGAAACCATGTTTATCAAGTGATAGCAGCATTTTTTTTAAATTAATTGAAAACATTTTATAATTTGGTTAGGGAAAGGTATAGCAATGTCCGATTTAGTTCAAGATGGGGTAAGAGGGTTGATCCGTGCCGCCGAAAAATACGATCCAAGTTTGGGATTTCGATTCTCTACATATGCAACATGGTAAGTCAATTATAGTAAACTTCAGATGTAATGAATCAATCAGGACTACCATAAAAGTTTGCAATGTGCAAAACTTTGAAATTGACTTTGCACAATACAGCTTTTTGGTTATCCTTTACAAATGTAAATTGTTAAGTGCGGATTCGTTTTCGAAATCATTCAGAAATTTTTTGTAAACTTACCGTGAGAAGAGGCCATCGTGATACTGCCTGAGTGCCCTTCCCCCCTCTTGCTTCCGCTCACAACAAATTGCTTCGTTTAACTGGGCTTAAAAACAAGTTTAATTCATGTTAAATGTAATAATTATGATAATTATTAAGTAGCTTTTCTGTCTAACACTAAGAATGACTAATTTGCTCACATTTGTATGATTATGTTTGTTTTAAAATAACTTTGTATGGAAGTTTGTAATTATTCCAGATTTGTGCTTACATAAAGTATTTGAAATTGCATGCATTATATTAAAATTTCCAATGGGGGAGGGGGAGGGTATTTGTGGTGATGTAGGCCTAAAAAATTTGACATTGATTCTATAAATTATCTGTATTTAGGCTAAATAGTTTTTTTATGCCGAATAGTTTATTAATAATTATTAGCATCCTTTGAGGCATTATGACATCTCTAAACAGTACAAGATTAAATGTTAAAGATTTGTATAGTGAATTGTATGTCAGATAAGTCAAAAGATCGAATCTCTTGAACCTCTAACAACTTACTTTTACTCTATCTCTGCAACTTATGCAGACTCTTAGCATTATTTTCAGGGCTTGCACAAATCGAAAAATTTCGGACAATGCTGAACGCAGGATTTGTTCCTAAAGTTTTTAATGAATGAGTCCTGGATTCGATCATTAATTATAAATGGACCCTAATACAAATAATAGTAAATAACACAACAAATATGTACCTAAAATTGATATAAATATGTATATATATGGTTTAATTCCAGAATTCATTTCATAAATGTAGATGGATTCGAATCCGAATCTTGGATCCGTTCATAAGATTTTGAACAAATCTGAATTTAGGATGTGACTGATTCGATTCCGAATGTAGCTAAACGGGTCCAAATCTGAGTTTGTTATTAAGCTGGATTCGTGGAAAAAAGCCTGGTTACTTTAACAATGTGATACAATTACTGACAAAAAAATACTGATTGCTATGCTATTGTAGGTGGGTGCGTCAGCGATTATTACTGGCCGTCCAGAAACATCGCCTAATTCGAATTCCAGGCAGTCTACATAAAAAATACAGCTTGCTTAGGAATGCAGTGAGATCCCTAGCTGGAGAACTAGGAAGACGTCCTACAGAAGACGAAATTGCCGAATACAGGAACATTTCTGTAGAGCAAGTGAATGATATTACTCTAGCTATGATGTCACCTAATAGTTTAGACCAAAACTTTTATCTATCCACTAATAGTGCTGAAACTCAAGGATCAATGAACATGTTAGATATGACCATTACCACTGAAGACATGTTGAATAGTACCAGCTATGCAGACTCATCTACAATTGAAGATGCATTAGAGTGGACATCAATGCGCGACGATTTAGAAACGACTTTGTTTTCGAGCCTTAGTAAACGTGAAAGGGAAATTGTGCGCATGCGCGTAGGTCTAGGTGATGGGAAGGCTAGGTCTGCTGTCGAGCTTTCTGAAGTTTTTCAAGTTCCAGCATACGTAATTTTGAGAGAAGAAAGGAATGCACTATTGAAATTGAGAGTTTCCCCTGGGGGGTTTCGACTTCAAAATTATGGGGAACTGTTGAGTACCTGTTCATAGTAATTGTAGAATATATTTTGGTGTGATAATTGAAGATGATCGTTTAGAATGCTAATGAATATTTAGCTTTCAAATACTGCTTTGTACATGATTCAACTCAAACATAGATAAGGTTGGTTTTCTAAAAATTACAACTGAGTTTAATAGTAATTAAAGATAATCATACAGAATGATAATGAATTTTAGCTTTTACAAAATGCTTTACACTATAAAAGAAAACCTTTTTTTATTGTTTTATTGGCTTAAAGTTGTGGTGCTTTCTAGTGTAATGAGCTTGTAAAAGAATTCTACATAAAAAATTTTCAAACTTCTGCAAAAAATTTCTTGTCTCTGGTTGGCTGCAAGTGAAATTTTATAATAACCACACAATTAGTGCAACTTACTTAAATTTGTGCTGTAGATACTCGCGCATCTATTCAACTCTTGGCGGAAATATGCTCCTTTTTAAACAGCTTTTATTGTTACTGCAAGCTAGTATGTTGAATTTGCAAATGTTCAATAAAAACCAAAACTTAAGCATGAAAGGATATTTTTTTGGAACTTCGGTGTCAGCGTGCATAAACATCAATGCAACTTATTATTCCCGTATATAGATGAGAAAAACTTTAAATTTCTTTACTTAGTACGCATTTGTAGTTCAGTATATCTATCTGTCAAGCTAAAAATATTCTATTCTTTTGTACAATTGAAAAAGTTGTATTTGATTTAGCCTTAAATCTAAATGACGTGTTTAGCATAAAAGATAGCGGCACCAGACCAGTATTAATAGAAAATGCTAGTCGCAGGATAGAATCTAACCTCAAGAACCAAAACCTTACTGTTACAATCCTAAAGAATCTATTTCCTAAATAATAAATTGTCTAAACTTGAGAAATTTGCAACTTGATTTTGATAATTGATTTTTATCCAAATCGATTACTGCCACAATAATCAAGTTGAAAAACCTCTCTACCAACATAATTAGCTCAACCAGGTTCTACGATGCTGGTATACTGCTGATTTATTAGTCCATCTCCAATGTTAAATGCCTTCTACTAAATTTGCTTGCACAACAGTAATGAGGTCACATATAATAGTGTAGGCATTCTAATGCCGTATCTTGCTCTGTTCCATTTATTAAGTGCACTAATACGGAAAATAGATACATCTAAATGATTTTATAGTTCATGCTTTTATGTATTAACCTTGCTGATACAATTCAAATACATTGTGTTTAAAGTCATACTATGGAGTTTACTTGCGTTGTTGGAACTATAATTATTAATGTCACTATAGTTATTTAAGAAAACACAACTTTTCCCTTGGACAAATACCCAGATCAAACTTTGGTGAAAGTCAAGTTCTGTTCACTATAAAAACTGTAATGTTTGAAAAATCATAGCAGCATTCCACGGTGGTTGCAAAAGTAAATATAATACATGGCTCATAGTATGCAAAAAAATATAAAATAATAAAATATGGTGTGCACTCTACAAAAAAAATTTATTTTGCAATTTCAGTAATGTTAATTACCATAATGTAATACAAACAAACACTAGAAAAAATCAAAAAGTGTACATTACTGCATTGCTAGAAGTGAACTCTAGCCATGCAAGACTAATGAATATTTACTTGTAAGACTGGACATGAGCAATTGCACTATGGCACAATTCCATTGGCTAAACTAATGTTAGAAAATGATATTAGCAGTCAGAATTCTAAATAATATGAATGACAAATTTTCAACTGAAATAATGATGCAGCTAAAGTATAACAGGATTAACTAGTTAATAGTTAATTCCTAACACATATATAGAAAAATGTAAAAAAGAGAGAAAGATGCTACAATAAAAATACCATTGCATTGAAAATATAAATTAAGTAACAAGAAAAATAAGAAAGATTAGGAAGAAAAAAATATTTTACTTTTATAAAGTTAGATGATGGTAAAAACTGAATGTTAGATAATATAGTGCCAAACGTGGCATGATTTTAGAAAGTAGAAAAGAAGAAATTAAAAAGTGACAAAGAAACCAAAGTAAAAAGTTGAAATAATGAATTTATATTGTGTGTAAGATGAAAGTACTTTTCCAAAATATTTTTTACTTCTGAGTTTTGCTAATAATTGTGATAGTAAAAAGCAGGACTGTAATTTATTACAAGTTATAAATTAGTAAGATACAATCTTATAAATCAATGTACCAAAAGAACATAAAAATTTAAATTTTAGGTATTAACTCAAGTTAAAAGAATAATTTCATAATTTGAAAATATCAGTACCATTTTCTCTATTGATTGAAATGCAAAACATTTTTTAGCAGCATAAATAGACAGCAAAGAAAAAGAATACCAATAAACCCTTGGTGTTCATTAAAGATAACAGCTAAAATGTACAGACAGATAGTGTAGCAAATGACAGCAATGTTAGAGCTAGTTCAAACTTAATAAAGTTTTTGAAATATAGATCGAACTTTACATTAAAAAAAGTTCATTTGAGCCATAATATTTTTCAAGCCACTGGTTTCTAATTTTTCCATATACTACCACAGTATCTACTTTAGCCTAATCTGCCTCTGTGCAATGTTGGGCATATTTTTTTGAGCTGCTCTTGCTATTGCACATCAAAATCCAAGATAACTTCCTCAATTTGTTCCATTGCTGTCTTCAAAATCAAAAATTTTTTTTTATTCCTTTAGGGCCCAAGCCTTTCTTTTTATTTTATTCATTTTTTTGTGCATAATCAAGGAACCTAAAAAGTGAAAATATCAATTGTCATTATATTAAATATAGAAAAAAATTTCAAGCTTTATTTCATAGCTCTATCAAAGGGTGGTAGTAGTTTTGTTTGTATGAAAGGAGAATAAATCAAATTGTGTTAAAGTTTTAAATGGTTTGCAGATATTTTTCAAGTGCCTCAAAGGAGGGACTCATTACTAGCAAACAAAACTGTTTTCATAGTAAAGACCTTGCTTTTTCTGCAGTACAGCTTAGCAGATTCAAAATTTTCAAGCATATCAGTGAAATGTTTTCTAATTTGTTTAAGATTCCTAATAAGAAATGCATGAAGGTAACCAGCAGAGCCACTAAATAAATTACACGACTGCCCAATTACAAACTCTAAATTCAAATTGATAACTTGGAACAAAAAAATATAATGAGTAAAATTTAAATATACTGAAAAGAAATCAATTTATCAAATAATTGCATTATTAATTTATATTGAAAAACTATTATTAATAAGTTCAAAATGGCACTAATTATATGCATATTGTTGATTTTTTTTCTCAAGTCATTGTATTTAATTGCACAAGTACCGGTACTTGCTGGCACCAGTAATGGTGTAGCATCATCTGTTCTTGTCTTTTCAGTAGTAAACTCTGTCTAAAATTGTAGTATTGTTGACTAAATAATTTATGGTATGAAAAAAGTGACTATTTAATAAAGTGCTAAGCAAAAATGCAAAGTACAGACAGTGCTGTTAGGTCTTGAAATAATTACTCCAGAATTTCCATCATGGAATCGTTTGATCATTAAGTTAACATTAATGAATAAAACCACAATCATACATCAGTTTAAAAGATCTTGAAACATAAACTTTCAGGGAATATAGAAGACATATGCAGTACCAGAGTACTGATGGTATATACGTATGTGGACAAAAAACAAAGATTGTGTCTATAATGCTGGCAATTATTCAAAACAGTAATAGCATTACCAAACACTATAAATAGTACAAAGAGATTTTTTAGCAATACTTAGTGTGCCAGGATTTCTACTTACTACTGCTACTATTTCCATTTCTAGGTTGTTGCCTGCAACTTGCTACCCGTTACCCATCTATTTGCAAATTCTAATTAAGATTTACGACTCATGTCCACTAACTTTACAGTTCCAACTCAACAGTTTATCTTATTGATCTTACATTAATTTTTAACTTGGAATGTCATTTCGTTAAGAATTAACTCCCTTAGAGATTAATTCTATTTTTACAGCTGCGGTCAGTGTTTATTTATGACATCCCAAGTAAATTGGCTGCACAGATTCTAGTAGGGTTATATATTTTGTTGTGTTGATAAAGTTAGCTCACTTCTATAAACACAACTAGTGCATGATGAATATACACATTTCTGTCACAGTTTCCTGTGTTTCGTTGTGTCTCATATTTCCAACACATTTGCTACATGGAAAACTTTACATTTACAATCAAATTTCTCTGGCATTTATAGAATTTTGAAAAGTGGTGTAACTACATCTTGTAATGGCATAGTTCATATTCTGTTTGATGATTTCCCTTCAATTGACTTTTTCTGCTTCTACCTTTAAAAGTACACCTTCTACATGACAATGCATTCTTTAGCATGTGTAAAATATGTACCTTTTTTGTACAATATATTTCTTATCTGGTTGTTTTATCTTTTACTGCCTTACACTTTCTTGTGTTGACTTGCACTATGATCCTTATTGTAACATTATTTATTTTTCACCTTTTCACAAAATTTTCATTACTATTCAAATTTTGTTCTGGAATGCATTGAGGTTGCAATATTATGGATAATATCCATGAGCTGATAACAGTGCGAGTCACTGACAAATGCTCTCTTTTCCCTCTACACAAATTAATCTTTGTATTAGATGTGGGTTAGCTAATAATTTTATGACCATGTTGAGCTTGCTAATGTTCTAAGGTTTTGTGGCTTTTTCAGTGAAAAACATCGTTGAGCAAAATAGCATCAAAACATTTCAAATTATCAAATAATGATTGATTTGAAACTGTTACAAGTTTTTTGCTTTCAACATTTTTTCAAACTTGGTGCTTAGTTATTATTCTCACTATGTAGATTGTGATTACCGCTTAGTAGTTGGTTATTATTGCAAAGGAATGTAGAAGAAAGAAACAAATTTTTAGTATGAAAATCCAAGAAGAAAAGTGATAACTTAGTAAACAAACAAGTACCAAAAATTCTATGCATAATATTACCCTATGAGCAGCAATATGTTCAGAAGCAAAAAAAGTTAGAAGGCATTGCAAAAGAATCAAAGTTGTTCATGAAAAACAAACATATTCAAGACTAAAGTGCATCCCAAAATTAGCAGCTTTTGTTAAACTTTACTGACAACTGTTAAGAATTGCAAAGGAGGAAAAGGATTAGGGAAATAAAAAAGAATAGAACAAGAAAGATGGATTAACAGTAAGAAAGAAAACAATAGAAAAAAATAAATGCAAGTGTATCGACTTGTATATACATATGAGTTGAGAGATGTGTTTCCACTAATGACAGAAAATCATGGAGTTGAAATATAAAAGAGTAATTGATGACTAGCTTGAACTTGATGACTAGCCTCATTTCCATTGGTTGATTTGTGGAGAGTCATTAAAAATAAGAACAAATTCCCATTGGCTGATCTGTGAAGAGACATCAGAACAAACTTCCTATTAGCTGATTTTGTGAAGAGTCACCAAAGTAAGAATAAAACAAAGTTCTCATTGGCTGACTTTGTGAAGAGCCACCAAAATATATGAAACAGAACATGTAGTACATAACATTCTACAACGTAAATCTAAGGCATAGTTGTAGTCCTAACAATGACTGTTATAGTTTAGTATACAACCAGCATGATTGAGGTAGCATGAAAGTGAAAAAAGACACTGCAAAATATTGAAATTGAAAAACCTTATGAAGCATTGCAAATACATAGAGTGGTAAAATAGAATTGAAAATATTGATTAGTAATTGAGAAATTTATCTGGGAATGCAAATAACAATCTTGAATGGAAATGGATCTTCAGCAGCAAATAGAAAGGTTGGTACTTTTAATGTATACACTAGAAATATTTTTCTTTTGTTATTGAACTTAGAAACCTAAATATCTTTACTTTTAAAAATTCTAGTAAAAAGTTAAATTTAATGTTTGAAATATTGGTATTGAGCTTAAACATGAAGGATTTTTTTTAACTGCATGCATTAAACAAATTTTTATATTGAATCATCAATGTTTTTTTTGTAGTTTAAAAACTGGCAAGTTGGCTGACTATAATCTAAAATAAAAACCATTTTAAAATTGTATTTTTTTATAACTACTATGCTTATTCTGTCTTCAATTTATCTAAGTACTAGCAATTATTGAATACAGCTTTTCCCTGGTAAAAATGTTTCCTTCATACAATTATTATACTAAGACCACAGAAAGATAAGACAATAATAACTCAAGGAAAGTCTAGCAAAGCAAATAAAGGGAAAGAGATCAGAAACGTATAGACTATTTACAATTAAACTACAATGCAACACCAAATACAATATTCACAATATTGCTGCTTGTAAGCAGCAATATTGTTACAAAATGAGAACAGCAGTTGAACAAGGAGCACACTAAAAATGAAAGAGCAAGTACAACTCAATTGCCTACGCTAAAAGCTTGTAAAACTGTCTCAAGGGAAAAAAGTATCTTTGAAAATTTTAAAGTAAGAAGTGATAAAAAAATATTATATTTCAGGAAAAGAGTGAAAAGTGTGAATTATCAATGTTAATGTTTAGCAGATTACAAATCACATTTGTAAATAATATATAAATTAGTAGCATTGGAGGTCTTGATAGTATTTTCATATTATTTAAAATGCTAGAAGCTGAATACTTTCTGCTTTAGTTAACTGAGTTGGCTCATTTTTTTAGTATTCTATGTACTCATCCTTGTAACAAGCAAGTAATTATTGAAAAACTTCTATTTACTCCTACATCAAAGGCTTAGAATATTTTTTTAACATTTGGTGGATGAAAAAGACAATGGTAATATTAGTCTCAAGTACCTTTGCTTTTACTTATGCAATATGGCATTGATGTATCTCATTAAATTGATATATAGGCTAAAGAAAAGTTTTTTTGGGCTAGATATGGTTGAAAGTAAGCAAATGACTTTATATTAGTTTGGCTGATACACAAAATATACTCTAGTAAACATTCTGTAACGAAAAAATAAAAAAGAGACTCAAAATGCTTCTACTTCTCTGAGGTTGGAGTTATTGCCGGGAACTATTTGTTGTGTATTCTATCTTTGGCTTTAGAACTCTGTGCACCCCTGTTGGAAATTAATCCCTAAGGGTTAATTTAATTCTGTAGCTGCGGTAAGTTTCTCCTGAAGCTATGTGAAAGTTTTAATTTAGATTTTGAGAACAAGTTTCAGTGAGTGATATTTTGCTGTGTTGATAAAGTTATCTCACTTCTATCAATATAATTTAGCATGCAATAATATACACATTCTGTCATAAATTTCTTATATTTTTGTTGCGTGCTATATTTGTAACAACCCTATTGAATTTAGTCGATGACCTAGTGTTAGGACTACAACAATACCTTAGATCCGCATGTTCCAGAATATTTTATACTTTATGTTCTGTTTCATACATTCTGATGACTCTTCACAAAAGCAGCCAATTGGATATTGTTCTATTCTTATTTTTTGTGACTCTTCATGAAAACAACCATTGAGGATTTTGTTCCATTCTTACTTTGATGACCTTTCATATATTAGCCAATGGGAAATTATTCTGATGACTCT
>JAULBW010027274.1:0-39509 GCA_032358265.1 Vaucheria bursata
GTAGTGAGAAACTAGTATAACCTATGTATATACAGCGTTTCTCCTCTTTTTTTGTGTTACCTTTGTCTGTCTATTGGCTTCTGACACAAACTATGTATATCAGGAATTTATTTGCAAAATAATTAGAATTCTAATGTTTTGCGCAAATTTTAGAGAAGCGTGGATAAAACAAATTTCAAAAAATAATTTGTCACTTTTTCAATGTGCAAAGTTTTTTCTGAATTATTTTAATGTTCATGGTTTTCAACAAAAGTTTATTCTAAGTTAAATTCATGAAGGCTCTTGATTTAATGAAAATTTGCTTTTACAAAATGGTACAAGTTTTAGACTTAGTATTTTAATCCTCTCTGCTGTGAATGATAAGAAAAATATTTTTTTGTTGGTTAGAATACTTTATGCAGCTTGAAACAATTATAAAATTAAATGCCATCAAATTGTACCTGTTTAAAATCAAAGAATGCACTGACTATCTCATCTAATAAATGTATCATGTAATTTTTTCAGATTTAATATTCAAATCTTATTGTAGATGTATAATAAATTTAAAATGATGCAAGAATCACTGTTCTTATTTTTGATCAATCTATTCAACTGCAAGATATGCTGAAAATACCTCGCTTAGTACATGAAATCAATTTCATTTTTTATGATGGGAAAGTGATTGCTCAGACACACATTCAGTACAAAGCACACAGAATTAGAGATAAAGTTTTAACTTATCTAATATTGTGAGTGATGGGATGTGTTGACTGTAAAATATGCGCTGCCTTTCACCTTTGGTTTTCATAGCTGATGAAAAATTAATAGTTCAGATCTAATTATAAGAAAGAGTATGTAAAACATATATGTGATTTAGATTATATACACCCACATCTGAAGGGTAATCACGGTTGGATAAGGAGTACAGCAGAGCATGCGTACTGGAAAGATTTTCAATGGTATCACCACATTTTGAACCAATTCAATATTCGATGGAGTTAGAAAAATGTAAAACCCAGACTTTAAGGCATGATTCGCATTAATCTCATTTGAGTCGTGAATTGCAAGTAAAGCAGCACTTTTAAAAATATATGCATCCAAATTAATTTAAAATTGTCTTTGAAGTACAATCTAGCAGAGCTTTTGACAGACCAAATTATCCTATTAAAACCTAATAAGGTGGTTTCGTTTTTTATTATTCGTAATTGGCTGGAATAAGCTTAGTTTGGTCATTTATATTCACGATCATTTTGGAATTATCCCAACAAATTTCTGACTTAACTTCGCCCTTATTCTAACATTTTTTAGTTGAACCTCCTGCTACAGCTCTAAAAAGTGACAAGCATCTGTGTCTCATCTGGCGGCATCAATTATGGAGCCCGATATTAGTGCTAGAAAAATTGTCGTGTCTATAGTGTTTGCGATCGTAACGTGGTTCATTATGTGGCTTTACACTGAAATAACTTCCGACGATGCAATTCAAAGTACTGGTTTTAGTGTGGTACTGCCTGGAGAAGAAATGATTCACCGTGGACCAGAGCATCCCGAGGAGGTGAGTAATTGTGGAACATTGCTCCTCTTCACGGAAGTTCACGAACATGGAAACATCACATATCAACCGTTGACCTAAATTTTCAATAAGCATAATTACTTACTTTCAGCATCTATGCAATCTGTTTCATGCGCAATCGTTTCACCAGTAGTACTTTATTCTCATGGTAGATTATATGAAAAACTGAATAGTTAAGGCTAAAATTTTGACCTTTTTTATAATTTTTTAGCTTGTGTACTTGCTGCCCGGCCAACCTGACTTAAAAACACTATACGATAATTACGAATTTGCTACAAAAACATACCCCAACAATCAATGTTATGGTTGGAAGGAGGTTGTTAACGGGAAAGCAGGACCATATCAATGGATCACTTACAAGGAGGCGAACACTGCTGCAGAGGTATGTACCCATTTCCAGCGAAGCGTACAACAATTTTTAATGAGAAAGTACCATCCACCATCGTTTCTGTCTATACTCGAATAGTCCTTGTTTGTGCTAACATAACATTCTGATTCAAAATTTTGAGATAGTCAACAATTTTTTTTTGTCTTATGTTAGTAATCTGCAAGATATTGCTAGCCATGCCTAGTTATATCTGCCATATTGAAACAGACTAGCTACATAATGTACGACCCAGTTTATGAATTATTACTATACAGTGACAATCCAATTTATAGGATTAATATGTGCTTAGGTATAATTGTGCAATTCAATCTATGATATGACTATGTCTTTTTCTATCTTCTTACTCTTCTGTCTTTCTCTTTTGGCTCTATCAACAGGTAATCCTTATAGTGTATAATAATTTGCCATCTGTCAAAGTATCCTTGTGTATATCAATTCATAATTTTATAGAGCCTGATTTTTCCTATCTTCTCGCTCTGCTTGCTCTGCCTCTTTGTACCCCATTTACAACTAATTCTTAATCTTGCCATTTTTTAGGAATTCGCTGCTGGCATGGCTGCCAATGATATGATGCCGACAGTAGACAATATGCGTATGTTGGCCATTTTTAGCAAAAATAGACTAGAATGGGTTATTGCCGATCGTGCATGTGTCATGCATTCTGGAACAACGATTCCCTTATACGATACCCTTACTGTTGAAGTAATAGCTTATATTTTGAACCAAACCAACGTATGTACTATCGTTTGTTCCAAATCTGAGACTCCAAAGCTCATTTCTATTGCTGGACAATGCCCCTCATTGAAGCATATTGTGCAGATGGAACCCCCCACACAAGAAGAAATTGCCCATGCCGAGAAGGCCAAAGTTCGGCTTCAGAGCTTTGAATCTGTGAAACAACTCGGGAAGAATTCGAAATTTGAAAAGGTGAGTATTCTTCATAGACAAGCTTTATGTTACCTATGCAATGTGTCTTTAATGCATAATCACAGTTGTTGTAAAAAAGCACTGAAGAGTCTCAGAAATAAGCACAATAAATACTATCCTGTAAATCAGATTTTATATGGTTGCTAAATTTGTCAAAAAGAACTTTTTTGAGGCCATGTAATTAACATAAACTAGAATGTTGTTGAATTCAATTAAAAATGCAGTATATTCTTCTTTCGAAAATCGAAGCACACATTTCAAAGGTGGCCTTTCGGCTGGATAGGATTTCCGGGGATGCAATAAGAAATTAACTTTTACTTCTATTTGTGCTGAATATTGGATTTCTTATTAGTGGAATTCTATTCATTTAGAATACTCAAATACTCTGCCAGGGCAGCATTTTTGGGGAAAATAATACTTTTGAATTCAAAAAAATTTTGAAGGGGCTAGTTACGTATACATGTATCATCTGGGATACTTATGAAATTGTTAGTTTCATATAACAGGTTGAGGGTATTAACCATTTCACCGTTAAAAATTTTTGTTTAAACTTAGTTACGTTAGCTTCAATTGTTGAAAATATGCACTCTGCAGAGTGCTGTTCATTTCTTTGTTTAAATGTAGATAATATTCTGGTTTTCTTTGTGGTTAATGCAAATGATTTATATCCTTGAAAAATATTTACCTATTCAGTAATAAGTACCAACGCTTTTGATTGTCAATTTTTACCCTTATGCACAGATTTTTAAAGATAGTATCACATAGAGCTGCCAAAGAAAGAATTCACTATTTCAGGGTGATATGAAATAGCTAAATATCCGATTCAATTTAATATATGTCCTAGGAGTTTTAAGTTGGCCTCAGCCAATTTAGAGCTGCAATTTTGTTTTTTTGGCATTCAAAAAAATTGACTGCAGGTTTTTGATTGGTACAAATTGCATATATATATATGCATCATTTTTTCAGTAGAGTTTTGTACAAGATTTTTTATCATTAGTCTGTCTTTTAATATTAATTTTTGCTATGCTGCAGAGGAGGCCTAAACCTACAGATGTTGCAACTTTTTGCTATACTTCAGGGACCACTGGAATGCCCAAGGGGGTGCTACTAACCCATCAGAACTTGATTTCAGCCCTTGCTGGGGCGCATGCAAGGGGTATAACTACTACTAGTGCCGAGGTGCACCTGTCTTTTTTGCCTCTAGCTCATGTGATGGAACGTATTATACAGGTGAATTTTGCGTAATTGTCATGCTTACAATAGTCAGAAGTAGATGAAACTAAATTTTAATACATATTTATATATATATATATGCGCAGATTATTTGTAGACTGTGCCAATAGGCTATTAATAACCAAAAAGAAGGATTTTGGAGGCAATAAATACGTTTTTAGGAAAATAAGATAGAATCTGAGATCAAATGATTCTTGGCAACTTTTTAGCTCGTAACGAGTTGACTTTTGTTGAAAGATGAAATATCAGGATGATTTCTAAAAGGTTCAGAAAGATTAAGTGTGCCTTAGTGGCCTTTTCTACAATTCTATTGGTTATGTAGCCGATTTATACTGTTTAAAGCAAAGTTGTACATTTTAATCAGTTTGAGCTGACTTTGATAATATTGTAATGGCATAAATTGTTCATAAGATGTGGACAAACAGAAACTTTTTATCAGACTGCTTCCTTCATTTTTTGCTAATTTTGTAGTAGTATTGATAGTTTTGGATAGAAAGATTCTGTGTAAGTTGAAAAAAATATTCAAATTAGTTTGTCTTGACTTTTATGACTTGAATATTTCTTTTGTTGAAGTAAAGTGCCGTGAAGGAAAAAAATGATTTAAATTTTGAAGTTAACATCCAATGATAATGAATGACAGATGCAAGAGAAAAAAATACTCCTATTAGTCAATAAACGATGCATCATTGTACAAATTAGACGTAACAGTTTTCATTATAGCTCATATACATAGAACTTACAGGTAGTATAGTTTGCAGTTATATTGGAACTCTTGACTAAAGTTTTACCTATTGAGGAGTCACTTGAAGAGGTTAGAGTTAGGCTTTTTTTTAAATCGATTATTATTTTAAAAAGTAATTTCTGAAATATTTAAAATTTATTTTAGTAGTGCCTTGAGTCAACAGTTAACCATTATTTATATTTACTACAGACTTTTAAAACTGATTTTAAGTGCTTGTGCAATAGGTTGTATTGATAAATACTGGAGGGTCTATAGGATTCTATCAGGGAGACACCCTTAAGCTTGCTATGGACTTAGCAGAGTTGAGACCTACTATCTTCCCATGTGTACCCCGTCTTTTAAACAGGGTAAGTCTCTTATGATGTTTGTATTACAATCTGGAGATCTGTACAGCAATATTAAATTTGTGAGAGTTTTGAAAAATTATTCTAAAACTTGAGTTTAAATTTAGCAAGATATGTGATTGTTCATCCAAATCTTCAAAGATGGCGATCATTTTTGATATTAAATCCTTCCTTTTGTTTGATGGCTGTTCTTTCATTCACCTTTTTATTTGAGCAAGTGAAGAAATGGAAAACAAGTCATTTTTACAACTGTTAAGGTAAATTACAATCATCGATTCGATGAAATACTTGAAATTTGGTAATGAAATTGGCTAATTTGAGTCGTCTAAAGGCAGAATTTGAATTTTTATGTACAGATTTACATGAACTTGAAGCACTTTATCCCCCCCTTCCAACATAATGAATCTCTAATTGTGCAATATAAACAATTGAATTGTAATCTGATAGAGATTAAATGTGAAACAGACCTTGTTGAGATTAAAAAATTTTGGTTATTTCATACATCCTAGGGCCTGAAACTCACTACATCCCATAAAATCCTCAAAATCTTGCAAGCATACTCGGTATAAGTAAATATTAGCCATGATTCATTAAGATCACTGATTGAGGTTAGTTTGCTTCATATTTGAGGGACTTGGATATGAGAATGCTGTCAAAATTGGCTATATTTGGCTGAAATAACCTGTTTTGCTTTCAAGGCCACTTTCAGTATTTGTCTGTTTTTAATATGCAGGTATACGATAAAATCATTGCTGGCGCTTCTGCTAGTGCAATAAAAAAATTCTTATTCACCACTGGAATTAAGCAGAAGACAAAAATTTTCCGCGAAACTGGTCGTCTAACCCATACCATCTGGGATAAACTTGTGTTCAATAAAGTTGCAAAGAAGCTGGGATTGGATCGCTGCCGGTTTTTTGTCACTGGCTCAGCCCCGATTAGTACCGAAGTGATGGATTTCTTCAGGGTAGTGTTTTCTGCAGCAGTTGTTGAAGGGTAATCTTTGGATATAACGAATTTTCACTTATAAAGAAGAATTTCAGAAGTTGTATTGGCCAAGATAGCTTCATACGTTACATATCACATTTTTCGAATGTAGCGAATTTTGAAAATTGTATTTACATGTTTGAGTAGTGTGAAACAAACTTGAACTCAAATATACTAATATCGAGTGTTCTATTTAGGTGCAATTTTGCAAGAAGTATTTTACTATACTTGAACATCTTTGTGTCATACGTGCAGTTAGTAGATTTTCAATTTAGCTTTGCGGTACTCAAATATAACAGTTTTTCCATACCAGTATAGTATGCTTTACACCGATTACAATTGATACATATCCACCCTTAAATTTCAGCTTTTACATATTTAACATTAGGAAAATAAGTTATCAAAAGGATAAGCTATTATATAGAATAATAATGCATTAAATTAATCTTTAACATTTACCAATTAACAGATGCAAAGCAATTAATTTTTTTAGTCATTAAAATTTTACTTTTATTATATAACTATTTTAAAATTTGATTCAGTTTTCTTTTATTTCTTAATTTTTTTACCTTCTGTTTCAAGTTGTAAAGCAAATTGTTTTATGATATTACGTAAAAAATATTTTTACAGATATGGACAATCTGAAACTGCCTCTGCTGGGACCTTAACGAGCATGCGGGATATCAGCTCAAGTCATATTGGAGGCCCGACTCCTAACATGGAAATTAAATTAGTGGATGTTCCTGAAATGGGGTATTTCAAAAATGATACCCAACATGATCTTGGAGTTGGGAATGTGATTCCCTGTAACGGCCGAGGGGAAATTTGCTTGAGAGGACCCTCTGTGTTTAAGGGGTACTACAAGGTTGTATTTTTTATGACCACACTTACATATATCATGCACATCTTTTTCTAATATTGGGATCAGTTTGGCATATTTACAGCAATAAGACCCAATGTATCTCAACTATAAGATTGATTTATATAATAAAACTAAAAGTTAATTAATACTGTCAAAAATGACGTTGTCAATGCCCTTGAAAACGTAAAATTGAACAATTTCATCTAAATTGAAATGTACCATTTAACAATGTTTACATTTGCAAAAAGTAAATGCGGGATCACGATTGTTTGACAAAGGGTAAAATAGGTCATTTTATTATTTTGAATATGCTTTGCCTTAAAAAAAAAACAATCTAGAAATCTGAACAAAAATAAACTCATTTCGAGCTGAAAAGTAACCGAAATGCGTTTGTTGTCCATAATTTTTTCATTTAAAAAAGTGATTATTGCTATTGAAATCTTTGTTCTGTTTAATGGCCTATATTACATATCCATGATATCGATACTCTGATCATTGAAATATCTAAATAAATAAGATAATGTTTATTGTTCATATGGCAATACACTCCAATATATAAATGATCTCATCTAAAAAGATGTATGCTAAAATTTTTTTCACAGTTACCTGACAAGACTGCAGAAACAATCGACAAAGATGGATGGTGTCATACGGGCGACGTAGGGATATGGCTAGTAACTGGACAGCTGAAAATTGTGGACCGTATAAAAAATATTTTCAAATTAAGCCAGGGAGAGTACGTTGCTGCTGAAAAGGTAGAAAATGTATATGCCACGTGTCAGTATGTTGCGCAGTCTTTTGTGTACGGGGATTCGTTAAAGTCTTGCGTTGTTGCAGTTGTTGTACCGGATTTTGATATGCTGACCCAGTGGGCGAAGGAAAATGGGAAATCCCAGGATCATAGCGCACTGACAAAAGATAAAGATGCAGGTATTTTATCCTATGAAAATAGTTGAACAGAATGCATATGATAGTATTGACCAAAAAAATAAATAGCATAAATTAGAGTTGCCCTTCATCGAGTTGTAGTAATCTCAGACCAGTTAATGCTTATGTGCTTGATTCGCCCTTGTGTCCTACGATAATAGAAATGAAGGAAGCATAAAATTAACATTTTTTGGTAAGATTTAAGTTAAAAATAGCCTCATTCTTCAATTATAACGTATACTCAAATTCCAAGCCTTAGCAGAATTATAAATATTTGCTTCCTTTGAAAGTTTTCAAAGGTTACTTCTGTAAAAAAATTTTCGACATAATCGGGTAGTTGCTCAAGTTACTCGTTTAAATTTTCCAACGTGCTTCAGGAATTTCCGATCATTACGTTTGAGCTTATATATTCATTTCTGATGGTATTTGTAATATAATTTTGGTAGTTACTCCTAATATAGAGTATACTCGTTTGAAACTCTGTCGAGCCATAGCTTCTCAAGATTTGATACTCGACTTGATATTAAATATGAAAACTTGAAGTTCTAAGGGTACCCTTTCAAATCCTCATGTTTAATTTTCTTTTATGCAAATCTATGTCATATTGAACTCGATGGAGTTTGGAGTTTGATATGTTTTATATTTGGAAAAAGATGGTATTATTTATAAACCTTGATTTGTGCATCAACTGTGATTCATTCTTGAACTACACAGAAATGATACGCTCAAACTTTTTCATTTATCTAAATTATGATCTATAATAAGATCATTTACCATTATTTTATGGTAACATTCAGCCAATTTTAGGTATTAGGAAAATATTCATCTTTCAGATTACATATAGATGAATTATCTCTAGCTTTTCTAAATATAGTTTTGCTTTTAGAAAAGATTTATAAAAATTTTTCTATTATATTTCGAGAATAGTACTTGACATTTACCCTTTCAACTGTCGGATACTCTGGGAATCTCATCAGTTTCTGCATTTCTCAAGAGAATTTTTATTCACAATGATTTATTTTAAAGAAAAAAGTGAAGAGTTAACCATTTCATTTGAATGATATATAATTTGGTATGCTTAAAGTATGCTTTTTTACATCAAATTAAATAGAATTTTGTTCAATGATAAGATAGAAAATAATGTGATTGGATCACAAGTAATATTCTTAGATGATGAGATGTAGCTAAGTTCTTTTCTAAGATATATTTTGGATGCTATCACAGCGGCACATATTTTAAAGGAGATGACTTCAACTGGTAAAAGTGCGAAACTCCATGGGTTTGAATTGGCCAAAGCGGTTCACCTTGTGTCTGATCCGTTTAGCGCTGAAAATGATTTGTTGACTCCTTCTTTTAAGCTCAAGCGTCACCAGGCCTTAAAGGTATTTCGCACCGAAATCGACCGTATGTATGCTGCTCTTAATTAAGCATCTCAATGGATGCATTTTCTTCTGAGTTTTTTGCACGTGCGAATCGTTCACCACATTCTTTTTTCCTATATTTTTTGTCATTTTTTTGCTTCTTCAATTTTTCATTTGTATTGTAAGATCCACATAGTAAAATATTGTCTCAAAACTTAACAGCATTTTTTTTATCAGAAAAATATGCATCAAACGGGCAATAAAGATCAGTGAAATGGCCAAGTTCATTTGACACAACCCATACAATCACAGTACTGAGTTACTGCTCGGTTCAATATTTTGCATGCAGTGTAGCGAAAAATGTAAAGATTACTTTACAGGCCTCAGACAAGTCGAGATTACATAATTCTATGAAAAAGCAATCCAAAAACATGAGAGAAAACGATGATTTATGGTGATAGAATTCAATTTTCAGTTCTGAAGATTGGGATCACAAATTTTTCATGTGTGTTGGATCATAGAATGGAATTCAAAGTCAATTGGTTGAATTCTTTCAAGTTGTCGAGTCTATAGGCTGGGTTATTCTAATCTCATTGTATCCATGTTAACCCTATGAATCTCCCTAACATTTACAAAACTCGGACTTCATATAAAATTTTAGAAAATGTTCTGGGTAATAGAAATAAATTTTTTTTGTAAAGACCAAGTTGCCTAAATGCAATGCTTTGTGGCCTTCTCAGTCAATGACAACCAAGCCATATATCTTTACTTGCTTCTAGAGTTGTAGTGAAAGTACTGCCAATTCTTTTTCGAAAGCCTTGCCAAGTTTGCTCCTTGGCTGGATTCTATGAAGGACAAGATGCAATTTGTTTCACCTTAGCTTGTAAAATTTTTTATATCGCCACTATTATTGTAAAGCCTTGCGCTGGGTGCTTGGCTGTAGCAGTGGTGTATTGATGCAAATCATCAAATTAATCGACTTGTTTTTAAATGGATATATATTTTTGTAGACTTGTTTAAACCATAAATTGTAAATTTACATTTTATCAAGTCAAATTGTAAATGTATACTGAGTTCTTAATTGATTTAAATGATAAATATTTCAAAGTTAAGAAGTATTATGGGTATTGTTATTCAAGATATTTTTCCCATAGTTTAATCATATACAATGCATAATAACATTAATGCAAGGTTCATGCAGAGTGGTTTCATAAGGTTTTTTTCAAAGCTCACTTGAATAAAAAAAACTAATCCATGTATTACCAGTTATTGGTTGCTAAAATTGTCAACCTATCATGTAAATTAATGCGGATATGTTGCATTGATAAAAAAGGAACTAGCCACCAATATGGATGGATATCTGGCTATTAAATTTTTGAATATTTTTTTCAAATAGCCTGTATTTGCATGATTACTGCATCCAACCTACCCCAATGAACTAATTTGTGTTTTTCCACAAGTTACTATTTGTTCTTATCTGATTGATACAAAATAAAAATTTGTTTTTTTCAAAATGCCACAATTTAATGGCTTTGTCCCAATGAATTGATGAGATGTAGACTGCGTTTTGACTCTTGTACTGAATGTTACGGTCTAAATATTTTTGGCTTAGTATCAAACCGAGACTGAACTTTTTAAAGAATATTCATGATTGGCTAGAAATTGGCAAGGATTCTCTTCAAAAACTGTTACAGAAAAAGTTACCTGATATTTATCGATATAAAATCTCAAAGCGTCTCAAAGACATGGAGGTTTCACGTCCGCAGAGCTATTAAAAACAAGTCAACATCAAAATTAGAGCGGAATGTCGTGAAATATTAGTGCCTTTTGAGTTTTTGAATTGGATGACTTCATCAACTTTGTAATTCATACATTAAATTTTCATTAGCTGCATCTCCTAGTCCGAAGATATGTATTTAGTCCTAAATATCCACTGATATATCAATTACGAAGAAGATTGATTGAGTAAAAAGCTTTTGTATTTTGGGCCATATCGGTTGGAGCTTATTTCTCCAAGTTGGAATAATAAATTTAAACTTGAAACTTGACAATCGAGAATGGCAACAAAACTCACCGATTACTTATTCATTGGCGATGCCGCTTCCTCACAAGATCCAGATTTCATCATTCAAAATAGAGTATCTCGAATAATTAACTGTGCTGGAAAACAGCTTCCCAATGTATGGGAAAATGACGGAATGCGTTACTTGACATTCGTATGGGAAGACTCTGAATCTTATATTCTGTTCGATGGGCACGAGCATGCGATCGTCTCTCAAATTAAAAAATTCATTGACGAGGCTAAATCAGAGGGCGAAAGCGTGTTGATCCATTCAGTAAGAGGAACTGGACGTTGTGCTATTTGCGCCGCTTGCTATTTCATGTGTAAATTTGGCTGGGGATATCGAAAAACATTCCAGTTTATGATTCGAAAAAGATATGATCTTGACCCAAACCAAGGATTTATTGACCAGCTTGCTCTGTTAGACAAGCGAATGACACTAAAGCGTTTAAAAGGTGACGGTATGTTGCTCGATAAAGCTCGACACGATTGCTGGGAAATTACTAAAGAGAGCACAAAACTTAAAAACTCGAGAGATTTATATAGATCGGGGTTTTTCAGTGAATATACAGAATCCGACGAGGTAAAAGTTCTGTTTTCTGATATTATTTACTAAAGTAGGAATTCGTAACAATTAAATAATTATACATTGGTCTAGAACAAATTCTGTAAAATATTTAGTTTCCTACTTCTTTGTATAGATAAAATTATGTTCAGTCATTGATAGGGACTTGCTCTTTGGTTGCATTGAAATAGTAGAAAATACTCAGTAGTAATATTTAAAAGATGTATTAGTTTAAACCTCTTGATTCAGTATCGTATTATTTCTTTCAAAGAAGAAATTTTCTCTTGGAATGTCGTAATGTGCTGGTCAATTTTAAATTAGACCATGCCGGTTTCTAATTATTACTAATTGAGTATTTTTGCTACAAAATCGATACTAGACAGCCAAACTAGCAGGATCCTAATCTATAGATCTGACTTGTCAATTAACTGTACTTTTCAACATGCTTCTAGGATGCTATATTTAATGTTGCTCACAAATTTCAATATGTATATTTAAGTTTAAATGTAAATTGTCATTGTTTCAATTATCAACTATTATGCGAAAAGACATAGTGCAAAGCTACAAGCAATATGTTGCATAATTAGGGAATTGCCTGTCTTTTTCTGTTTTGGTACATAGATTTGATGCAGAGCCATCGTGCTATGAAAAATGTCCAATTGGCAAGCTGCTATACAAAGTTATTATGAAAAATTTTGTTTCAAAAAAGTTCCATTCCATTAGAATGCTTGTTGAACATTAAATCTTAGAATAGTATGTATTTCTATAGCAACTTATGGAATTGCTAAATGCTATCAATCTTTACTCGAATTAAATGTTCTGAGAGGAATGGCAGGACACCGTTTTATCTGTATACTGTACCTATGTGTTCTATTCGAGTTGAAATTTAGTAAAATATATCAATACTTCGAACCTTTCAACTTTTAAACAAATTTTCAGAGCTATAACTTTGTTTCCAATATTTTGTATGCAGGAGGAAGCAGTGCTTACAAACAGTTATCTAAACAGCGATTACAATATGGAAAAAATACATCAAAAGAAGTCACAAGTAAAATTAATATCTTCGAAACCGAAAATCCGTTGGTCAAACACTATTTCAAGTTTTTCGCCCACATCTGGCCAATCAAAATCTCTGAGAAAAAAAGAATTTTTTTCCAAGGGCAGTTCAGTGCTTATGTTAAAAGGTATCTTAAAAAGTTCGCCGGAATTCTTACCAAGATCCCGATTGCATCCATCAAATTCGATTGATGATGGAAAATATTCGACAGTTGAAGTGAGCAATCTGTCCGTTGAAAGCAATTATTTAAATATTGCCAGAAAAAATTTGAACAAAGGTATCAACTTAGACTCATCCAGATTGCAGGATGATAGTTTACAAGAAAAACTGTCATCCTTGCACTATAAAAATGGAAAGCACGTTTCAATCGAAAACAAAAGAGCAACAATGATAAATGGGAATAACAGCGTTAAAATAAATAACAACATTGGCAATTTAATTAAAAATGCAAGTGATCTTTCTTTGCAGTATCCCTTTTCAGTGCAAAATCCCACAAAAAATTGTCAAAACTTTGGTTCAAATATAAACATTGACTCAGAACCTCGATTTGATGATGATCCAATGAATCTTAAATTTCAATTTTGTGAAAATAACACGAATACGAGTCGTAATCAAACTCATGATTTTTCTCAGTATCCCTGGTCCAATTCGGCTGTGCATAGCTTTGCACCGAGACTCATTCAGAATCCAGATTTAAAAGATATCTCAGAACATAACAAAATTTCTGAAGCATCTCTGTGCTGTCAAACGTACAAGCAAATAGAAGAGAAAATATGTAAAAATGTTTCTAGTAAAGAGAAAAATGCAAGTATTTCTTGTCCTCATACGTCAGAACTAAATTCCTACAACTCTACATTCGATTTAGGGGGGAACGCGGGGAGTACCCGGGGGATTAAAAACGGCTCTAACAATATACCAAAGAGCAATTTAAAAAACTCAACCTCAGGGGTGAAGCTTGAAAATGCTTGGTCTTCTAGCAAAAGCAGTAACTACTATACAAATCAGGGTATCTGTCATCCAAAAAATCTTTTGATCCGACCACAGAATGAAAAAAAGATAACCCAATTGGAGCAGAAAAATAGTAAACAGCACAATGGATCAGGGCTAAACGAAGTAAATTTTCAATCTAGCAAGCAGTCAGCACCCGAAATATCGTTCCCAATAGAGCAGTGGGCCAAACATTTGAATAAACTGGTGTACCAAGGGCAGACTAAGGGAAGTAAGCTGGCCCAACGAAGACCCCAAAGTACCACAGCCAAGAATGTTGGGCCGAAAATGGGAGTATCTTGCCCCCTTGCTGGATGCAAAAGACCTACTAGCCCAGCTTCATTTTCAATGAATGTGGGGCATTTTGGGGCTGTACGAAATAACACGCAGAGTTTTCCTGCGCAGAATGTTAGACGTTCTGGATCGAGGCAATCATTCAGTGCTTCAGGGGATTTCTTTGAACAGCCAATATGGAGATGAATGATGACTGTACTTAATAGTGCAGATTTTTGTATAACCATTTACCAATACCTGTACAGAAAATTTTTATTAAGAGTATGTATTATGTATGAATCGCGACGTAAATAAGAAAATCATTGCAGTGTTGCATTGTTTCCTTGGAAATTAAAACGCAAGAGCAAGATTTTTCGACTTAAATTTTTTCGGCTTATAGAGACTATTTTTCAATGGCTTTCAGTTGGGTAAAGAGTCATTCATGGAGAATCTCACTTTAGGCGCTTGAAACTGATCTAGTGTAAGAAGGAACTGCATAGAGATACATATGGAGTGAACACTCTTAGGAAATTATGAATTGTTTTTTGAATGTATACGCTTATAAACTTTGTCTCTGTTTTTTGTAAAATATCTATTTATCACCGAAAAATTAATAATGATTTTATTTTGTGCTTAAAAAATTTATCCTTCCAGTCAAGAAATTTGAATACCAGCAAATTTGATTTTTTTTAATCCTTAGGATTCGCATGTTTATGTTTTGTTGGTTATATGCCCTTTGAAAGTTGGTATTGAAAAGTCTGAATGATTTCTTCAAAATATAACTCTCCGTTACATTGAAGTTTTAGGAGCAAATAGAAGTGACTCAACAGTACTGACACATTTCATATAACCAATCACATTTAATTGAAGCCATTAATTTGAAACGGTAACTTTAAAAATTATTAATTTTTACTATAAATGTATGATTATATCTATGCCCTGCAGAATATATGTTTATGCCTTTTTTGGTACTGAGTAATTAGGCTCTATGCATTTTCATTCATGCCATTTTTTTGCTTTTAATTAATTGTATTCATTTTATCAAATGAACTTCTTCTATTGAAGTACTCATATATTATTGAAATTATACGCAAGTATTTTTATTAAGAATTGAATATAATTTATGCTTTATGGCTATCGACAGTTGACTACTGCATTCTTAGACTGTCCTTGTTAGTTGGCTAAGTGACTACCTTTACTCTAAGAAGTATGTTCATCGAGTAATAACTATTGACAAAACTATTTCATAAATTTAATATGCATCTAAATATTTTTATTTATGCTGTGGAAAAGTAGTCTAAGGTGTACGATACACTGGCTTCTATTCGATTTTCGCTCAGGACAATAACTATTGCATAAGTACTTATAAAACAAAAGTCTAAAATACTCTAATTAAGTGGGCATATTTTTACGTCATAATAAAGTACTTTGGAAATCATTTTAAGCCCTTGTTGATTGTGAACAATAGACACAACTGTTGAAATTTCAATCTGTGAGCATTAACCTTGTAAAAATTATTTTATATGAAAAGTAGTCATAATTTAGCTTCCTCCAACACCTTCAGGATTATCAAAAAATATTAAATAGGAGTTGTTTTTGAAATTCAGCTCTAAGGAAACTGATAGAATCCCACAAAAAAAATGTGCCCCAGAGAAAAGGAAAAAATTCTTTCTCCTTCCATAATTTGACATATTTCATTCTATATATTTCTAAATTTTGTATACTAAATAGTTATACGTTAATTATGACCACAATTGCAACCACTCAATTTGATTTATCAAGCGATAGAGAAAGTAAAAGAATTGCATCAAGTACGATAATTAATAACTACACTTTTCCAATACTCACAAAATCCTTAAATAAAAACTTTGGAAGGAGCTTAATTCGGTTATCAGCATTCAAACGTGCTCGTTTACGCACATCATCAGGAGCCAACGACAATATCGCATCAATTATGTACATGCACTGTTTATAATAAACTTCAGCCATAGTTTCAAATTTCTCAGATGTGTTCGATACAGCGCCGTATTCTTCCGCGGGTATAAAAATCATTGTATAAATACTGGTATCATAATTTGTAAAGGTTGAGTCGGCCGTAACAGCCAGCTCAGCAGCCTCTTCCAGAAGGTCGGTATCATCGCAAAAAGCCGAACCTTCGGTTAAAGCAACGCTGATCGCCTTTCGGATTCCTAAAAGCCGAGTTATGTAGTTCACATTCGTTCTGGCAGCATCGTATTGCTTGAGTTTAAAATACTGATAGCTAGGAACCAAAATATCCTAAAAAGCAAAAATGGATGGTTCGTAATGCCAAATTATAGAATAAATGTACAATTATGATGCATTGTGCTTGAAATACTTTTAGCCAAGAGTTACCTAAGTTGAAATTTTTATGTAAGTACACATAATGAATTCGCTTTTAAAGAATTTTTAATTATAAAAATACAACAAAAAAGGACTAGTGTCAAGTTCAGCTTTATATTTTCGGATATAAGCAAATATTTCGGAAGTCCCGATAGATTCGTAGAAATAGAAGAATCTTACTGTATCAATGAAGAATACATCATTGCCTACAGATACTAAAAAATATTTGTGATATATAAACTTTTGAGTTGCTTTAACAGAATTCACTCCTTTTAACCAAATATATTGTAGTCTCCTGCTGTGAATGAACTTGACATACTGAAAATTAATAAGTAGTAAAAAAGAAGTGTAGAAATATGACCAAATAGTTTAAGAAAATTTAAATTTTAGAATATAGGCAGAATCTAGCAACAAATTTTCCCAAAAGTACATAAAGTTAATCCATAATATTTTACTGATTATGCTTCAGTTTCCTAGATCTAAATATATAAGTATTTTAAATATATACATATATATATATATATATATATATGTATTTGTACAGTTTCTTATTACATGCTATATGATAGATATTTTCAGAATTAATTTTCCAAATGCAGTGGAATAACCGTAGTATAACGCTTTTTCATTCGAATTTGACTTATATCATCCAGTTGATGTTCGAATGTATGGTATGCTAATTTTAAAATTTCATGACTGCAACTAGTTATACTACTTTTTAACCTAAGAATGTAATAATGCTTATCTTGATTGATAGCTCTCATGAGCATGAAATACTTTTAAAGGCATATATACGGAATAAGCTTTTAAATAAAAAGGATTTGAAGAATAATGATATGCAAATAACGGAAAAATGCTTTTACTTCTAAGATTAAATGAGTTCATTTATGACGAAATTTTAAATTTAGCATATTCTTTGAATGGCTAAAAAAGGTTTTAAAATAATCAAGTGACAGCAACTTCAAATATAACAGATAAACAATTACTTCCAAGAGCAGAAATATACGTTTAATTAATATATATTTATTGTAAAAAATAATTGTTACTATTTTCTTCATATGTTTACATGGCGTGATGACTGTATAAATGACATAAGGTGATGGATAAATTTTTTGATGCAAATTTTTGGGCATTTTTTCGAAAAAAATATAAACTGTTGCAATTATCTTTTTTAAAAATTCCATAAAAAATAAATGTAATGCAATATAGTTTTTCAATGCTTGGATTGGCCAAACTGTGAGCATTATGCTATTTAGAGCAAAATACAATCTAGCACGTCAGTTCCGATTTCAAACAGCCATGCTTCCAAGATGTTTACATAAACCAATAAAATATATGAAAATAAATATATTCATAGGCACTAGTTTGTATGATGACTAACCTTTTATAAATATGATAACCTTTCATAAATGTTATGAATTTTGACCTTTCACCATAAATCAACTCATTATGAGCTGAAAAGCCATAGAAGCATTTATTCAAAGTGACGTCTTTACGTTCACAATTCCTTTTAACTTTATCATCTTAAAATACATTTTTTCTCATGTATATATGTTAGTATGCAAATTTTAATGGCTCATCAATGTTGGCATAAGCACCTAAACTTTTCATCATTAGCAAAAATTGGCAAATTATACCTTTGCGACTAATAGGGTCGAAAGAGCCGTTTCATACGTTAATTGCTCCTCTGCATAAGCTTTACTCGGGTAAAAGAAACTGGATAAGACATTGCTCAGGGCAATTGAACCTGACGCGATACTGAAACTTCGTCGAGTCGAAGAGATTTGCATGTGGATTCTTCTCATGCGATGCATTCCACGAACATCGCAATTTTTGCATCTCGCAAAAGTGTTCTTGTGAAAGTGAAAATCTTGTATAAAAGCGTTAGAAAGTTTGTCTAGGACAATTAGGAAGACGAATCCACACCACTGAATCATGAGCAGACTTACGCAAGCTGTTGAATATTTAGCTTTCAGGAATGGTATGTCAGCTATAACTAGCTAAACTTAACTATTACCAATTTGTAACGACTACTAAAAAGTAAACACGTATATTTTCAATTATATAAATTCTGTAACCGTCAAATTGGAAGCAGTTGTCCAAACTGCACAGAACATCAATCATAATTAAATACCATCTAAGGTACGCTAGATCGTAAGTATGGGCCTAAAGAAGCAAAATAAGAAAACTTCTCCGAATAGAGAATGTGAGCCAGGTGAAGATCCAATTAAACTTCTCACCAATTACCAGAAATATTGCAGGTTAAAATCGACATTGCTCCACGACAATACCTAAACATTAAATAAACTTAAGTTAATTCCAGTTTAGTTGAATCACTTTTCGTCTTTTCTCTTTAAGTTTAGTTTCTACTGTTTCTCTTTGGTATTTTTTGTGCGTTGATGTCATCATATGTTAAAATTTACCTTTCGTTCATAAAAAGGCTTCTCTCACCATTCAAAAATTCAAAATATTTTGCATAGAAAGTTCAAAACAAGTACCAAAATAAAACACTCGATTGATAGTTATCTGCCAAAAGTTATAGTTTTGTATACTTATTGGCGTTTAGTTCCTTTATCATGTTATAACAATGATGAATCATATAACTGTGAATAATATCAATTTTTGCTGATATTTAAAGTTTTAAGGGTAATTAGTGTATTAAAATGTTGTAGTGTTGGTTTTTTGACTGTATTACAGATCGATTGGAGTTGTCGCCAACCCAAAAATTGTGTCCCAGCTAAAGGATGACGAAAACTATCCAGTAACACAGTTAATTGTAGACGATGAAAATGGTCTACTAGGATCTGGCGGAACGAGAGCACTGGCAACTGCCATTCTAGGCATAGGAAAGGATATGAAAGGTATGAATTTCATTCCTAACACGAATTTTTCATTAAAAAATTTATGCCAACATTTGTAAGCTTAAAATTACATTAAGAAATAATCGAAATTTTTGAAATTTATTTTTATCCAAATTTTGATGCATCAAACCTCCACTCAAATTCAGCATTTTATGAATGGCATAGAAACTTGCTTGTAGTGCTGATATCTGACTTTCGATATTTCACATATGTTCATCCTTATCCAATAGAAATAGAAATTTTGAATATAGCCTAAATTTTTTACTTCCCTTAAATTTTAAAAGGTGGACCCTATAAACTACTGAAAAGTATTCGATTATGGCGAACCAAGTGTGGCGACGATGGGGCACGATGTATTTCTGAGCTCTTAAGGCTCGGCGGGGCAGAAATTAAACTTGAATACTGCGAGCTTTTAGATAATAACATCGGCTTTGCAGGAGCTTTGGCTCTAGGACAAGCTCTGTCTTTCGGAAACAATCGGTAACTTGTAAATTCTGTTAGTTATTAGTTATTGTATATTTTAATCAACATCAGTAATTATCACACCATGAATTAAATTGTCGGTAACATTCCTTGTTACTAAACATGTCCAGTAACAGTAACATCGAAATATCCATCCAGTAACACCTCCAGTAAAAGTAATGGCACTTTTGCTATATATCAGTAACGTTATAGAGGATACCATTTCTGTTATTGGATAGTATTGATCTTGTGAGTGAGTGAGTGTTTTTTTAATAATTTAATGTGACACCAGCCAAGTTTTAAACCTTAAAAGGAATACTTCATGGATACAAAAGAATTCCTTTTAAAGTTCCAAGGAACTCATTATACCAAAAATTTAATCTATGTCAAAGCTTACGCAGCCAATAGAAATGCCAGCTCAATATCATGTGACATGCATTTAGTACATACTACTTTTACATATATATATATATATATATATATGTGCACATTTGAAAGGATAGTTCAGGCTATGTAAAATTCTACTATAATGACAACAGATAACAATACAATAACAGGTCTCCACTAGTGATAACAGATAGCATAACAATAACAGGTCTCTACTTACTCTCAAGCTTGACTATAACAACACACTAGGCAGCGAGGGTTGTATAGCTCTATGCAAGGGGCTACGGACAAATACATCACTACATCAACTGCATCTGTCATATTGTGGTATTCAAAGTGATGCAGGACTTGCAATCAGTGTGCTATTAAGCTACAATCCATCTCAACTTACAACATTGAACTTGCAAGGAAATCAATTAGGAGGAATCGGAGTGCAAAGCTTATCAAAAGGTGAGCATGTTTGATAAATGTACAGTACAGTAAACATCGGTTATAATGAACTTATTTTAACAAATTTTCACTTATAACGAATAGATGAAAATGGTATATTGTTCCAATTTCAGCTCTAGATTTTATTGCAAAAAATGAAAAGTCATGATAATCAAATTCACCATATAGTACATAGCCTTTCAACTTAAATGGAGCAAAAATGATTTTTTCAAAAATTTGCTATTAACTTCATACTTTTTCAAAGTCATCTTTATTGTTCATGCTTCAGGACTTGCAGTAAATAAGTCATTAATATGCTTGAATCTATCCGATAACTCAATTGGTAGCAGTGACATTGACATAGAAGCAATGGGTTCATTCTGCAATGCAATATGCGCATCCACATCATTGACTGAGATTGATCTAATCTACAACCGAATAGGACCGAAAGGAGGAGAGATGTTATTACCAGTTGTTAAATCAGAAAATTCAAAAATAAAGAAATTTTTAGTCGATTCATCGTTACCTATGGATATATTCGAAGCTCTTCATCGAAGAGATTCTGGAAAAAAGAAGAAAAAGGTGCACAGAAGTTTTTTTTAAACCATTCAAATTATTTTTTCATCTTAGCTGGCTCGAACAGCCATGGATGTATTATTTTGAAAAGTCATACTAACTTTTTTAAATTATGTCGGCACGCATATATATATATATATTATGTCTAAAAATTTGAACATTTGGCATACATAGCAAACCTTTCTGGTCAAAAATAATACTAGCCATTTCATTTTATGTTTACATATTATTTCATATTGATACTCACTAGTTGACTATACATATATTGTATAGTAGCTTTTATTGAAGCACAGCCATAGAAATTGTTCTTCTGAAGCAATCTTAGATTGAAGTTTATTTTGTATGGTTCAGAATTAATATTCCTATCTCTTTATTTATGTGTGCTTTTCTGTCCTTGAGATTCATCTGTAAAAAATTTTAACAAGTTATGAGCCTCCTGCTTCGAGTAATATCCTGGTGTAGTTCTGTTTCCAAATCTCATGAAATTTTTATTTACAGCTAACATTTAAAATTTTTGTGAAGAATATCTCTTTTCTATGAGTATTCCAATCCTTTCGAACCAACAGATTCACTCCAGAAATTTCCTATTGCTACATTATAGAGATTTCATACCTTTCAGAGTGATTTTATCCGCCAGAATTTGAAGTGCTTTTCTATACTTTCCATTCTCCAGAAATCTTCCCGATTACGCCTTATCTTCAGTGAGCAACATATCTGAGTCAAGAACAATCTTTCATCTTACAAATACGAATGAATCCGGAATACTAAATTTTAGTGGTAATTTTTGTTGGTCAGAATGCAAATGACCTCTAGCTCCTTCTTTCCAAGATTTATTTTATCTGAGATTCTAAAGCTGAAATTAGAACAAAACGATTTAAGTGAAGTTTCGTTACACGGATTTTTAGTAAAAATAGTAAAAAATAAGATGCCACATTTATTTACTTTTACTTTCCTATAAGTATAGAATGAGCTTTTTAAGAGTTTATTTTATAAACGTACTTGTTTCACATATTATGTATTTTTTGTGCAGACTAAGAAGAAGGCAAAAAAATGAAGCTTTAGATCACAGATCATGTACAACATAGACTTCAGAAAATTTAAAGCCAAAAATATATGAAACCTGGTTTTCCGAATCAAACTAATAAATTCATTTTATTGACCTCTATATCTTACATTGTTTCAGTCAAAATAAATTATTTCCAATCACGCACCATTGTTAATGTTGTCAAGAATGCATGTATTTATCTGTCGGATCACTGCACGAATATAACCCTTTCGGTGGAACTGGAAAAATAGTCCACTAAATTATTCGAAATAAAAATAAGGATTTGAGGTGCTACATGTACCCCAATAACAATATTTATGTTTTTGAGCAATCCTTGACAAAATGATAAGATATGAGTGAAGTCCTCCTAATGATATAGAACAGTAGAACAATTGAAATTTCTGCGTCTAGATCATATGTATACTATTAAATTAAGTGTAAAGATTCTTGTATTGGTAGAGCATATACATATATATATATTAAGAAATAAAGTTAAAGCAACAAATGAAATCAGTAATAGATAAAAGCACAAAAGGAAAGCAACAAATAATCATGATAAAATATGAAAGAACTTGAAAGAGCCAGTAGCAGCAAGAAGTCAAACTGCTTTTCAATAAATTTATAATGCTTCAATATGAGTTGAAAAGGCTCACAACAAAACTTAAACATTGATCATGTAGAAGTTATTTTTGCATTATTTTCATAGTAATGTGCTCATAAGTTGTCCTTTGATAGTTAACAATCATATTTTGGCTCACTCGTTTTATAATAGGTTCACATTTAATTTATGATAGGATAGCAAAATTGACTTGTTCATAAAATATTTTTATTCAGCTATCAGATTCATATTCAAAATTATGGATTTTCGCCTTGTCATTTTTTACAATTGTATTGCAAATTGTAAACCTTTCATTTCTTTCTGACCTTTTCAATGCATTCTTATCGAGTTAATTCACTAATACAATTTTAAAACACTTAGTAGACTTAGAATTGCATGTCTAAACTTTATTTCCGCTTTGGCCGATATAAAAAATTTTAAGTTACTTTTATATAGGGCGAATAATCAAATATCATCGTGAGCGAATTAAGACAACAATTTTAAGACTGGCACTTCTGAAATAGCAGCCTAATGACTTGCATACAGAAACTAATAAAATTAGTAGATTCCTTCTACCGAATTTCTATTCAATTCTATTAATATCTATAGTTGGGCTCTCTGTAAATCAGTTCAAAGAGATATGAATCTGTCCAGCTAATATCAAAGTATAGCCAGAGGCCCAGCCAAAATATGGGCTAGTATTCGCGAATGAGAATCTTAGTATTTCACTAATACAGCTAATAGAAAAATTCAATTGATAACATATTGTGAAAAAATAGCAATATTAATATCTAATAATATAGTAGCTCGTAAATTACAGCTTGTGTAAACGTCTCTGCAAGTAAAAAAATACAGGCATGTAGCCCTTAGCAGAACAAAATTTTCCTGTCAACACGGATAAGATTTGGCTTGGCTAAAATCGTATAAGCGCGAATACAAGCAGTCACAAACTAGAATCTAACAATGCCCTAAAGCTAGATTTTAACATTTGTCAAATAGATAGTTACAAAAATATATATTTCATTTGTAGACTATTCACAGCTATAAAAACTATAAATGTATGATTACAAAGAATGGGAGGCTATTTTATGAATTAGTGTAATTATTCCGTTTTCCAGTAAGACGATTTTTGAAAATGAACCCAAAAAAAGCCTTTTAATTCCATTCAACGGCTATGCATGAAAAATAATCACAACCCAAGTTTTTAAATATCAGTTATTAGCTGCCTCAGCTTCTTCAAGACAGAATTTTTGCTTTTTTGAGAAGTTGCAAAAATACTACTCTTTTTATATATTATTCATACATCGCTTCATGTAATAAAAAGGACAATAATAACATTTTGTAATTACATAGATTGGGACACTTGACAATTACAAAAAAATCCCTATAATTTTCGGTTTGAAATGTCAGTTTTCGGTCGACTTCGATTCTTCGCTACCAGCACTTTTGGTTTTCTGAATATCATCTATAATTGCATGCAGTAAGGCTAGTACTCTATCTCCTTTAGATAAGGCTGCTGTAGCCTCAGGCCCATCCACTGTCAAGTCAAAATTTTCCATCACCGTAAAAAAATCATCCGACTGCACATGAAAAATAAAAACTTCAGATATAACGAACCTCTTGGGACCACCAAATAAAATCATAATATCCAAAATCTAATTTGTTCACAATACAAACTTTGAATATTCTTTATAAATGAAAATTTGATATATTCGACATAGATCTTACGGCCTAAATTCCATCGTGAAGTTTCGGAGAACCACTAGTAATTATAGCATAATGTACTTACAATTAATATATGCATTTTATTCTTTTTGACTTCTAACTTCAACAAGATATGCATAACTTCAATAATTGGATTCGAATGCAAGTTTCTATCCGACTAAAAGATCAAATTCAGTTAACATTCCATAAACTGATAGCGTTGGCTAAACCGAAAACTATCACTTAAATCAAATATGATTGATTAGCGATACAAATATGCACTTGAAATGGAATATATAATAAAGATATCAGGAATTTTGAAGGAAGTGAAATTTTCATGTAATGAATCAATCTACATAGATATCAACTGGGGGGGGGAGGCGTAGTATAATTTTCTAGTTAGCATGGACACACATGCTTTAAGATTCGTAACTCAAGTACATGACCATCATAACACCCTCAAATGAGTTGATTCTCTGCAATGCATATGGTACATATAAAATTCCAACATAATGAAGCTGTCTGAATTATCCCAAAAATCAAGTAGCTACTTTTTACCAAAACACGGACAATCAGCAAAACTATATATTACATATGATTACCATTTTATGTGACTTTTCAAAAATTGTTCCTTTTTCATCTGATGAATGAAACTGAGTAGGTTCTCATCAATAATTTGAGTTCTAACTTTTTGTAAAAATCAAAAATTCAATACCTCAATTGCAAGTGTTAAGGACTCCAGAGTTTGCTGAAACGAGGGACTCCGAAGGGATTCGAATAACTCCTTAGCAGGGTCATCCATGGGAACATCAGGCAATAATGAAGATAAGGTAGCAGCAACTTCAGAATCATCAAATACTCCAGTGTCCAACACATTGTAAGGATGTAAAACATCAGATAAAGAGACTCTACTTTTGCTGAGTTTCGTTAGTCCCATGCCTAAAAGAAGGAAAATATAATAAATTAGGGTGTAAAATAAATACATTATATCCCAAATTTTGTTGAACCAGAAATTTATTGAGCCCAAAATTCATCATATCCGAATTTGTTATTTGCTATATCCGAAAGTTTGAAGCGGAATTAGATACAATATGACTTTTCATTTGTTCAACAGAAATGAAATTTGAGTCATGCAAGCTTAAACATAGTATGCAACTAACCTTTCATACAGAAAACTGAATTTCAGGCGAAGGATAGAAAAAGGAATAATATGGTTGAGGGGGGTTTACTTCCTATTTTTTCCACATTTTAATTAGTACATTTATTAGGGAAAAATAATTCTTACAATAAATTTAAGAGATTATTTTTGGGATATTATTTTCGAGATTTTGATTTGTATAAAATTTTTGTATTTAAAAAATCAAAATTAATTTTGAAATGCTTATAGTATATTATTGCTGAAAAATGAATTTTTTAAAACATTTTATGAGGTAACAAATAGAAGTTCATCCAATTTCAAACTCATCGTATACGCTCAAACATATTCGATCACACATGCATGATGTGAACGATAAAAACTGAATCTGTATTTCAACCCATCTACATAATATGAAAATTAATGCCAGATTTGATAATTAAGATGCTAAAAAATGAAAAAAATATATGACTTCAATACTGTCATTATTCATGTCGTCTCTCTCGACTATGTGTAAAATCTAGAAGAAATTCAGAAATCATCGGATCAAACGAATCTGTCCGGACCACCGAATGAATCGGATATAACGAATTTTACTATATCCGAAATCTGAAACTGGGCTTGGCGCAATACGACTATTCGTGCATCTGTCACAAATAAAATTTGTTAAATGCAAATTTATTTCGTTCAAAATTTATTGCATAGTAAATTCTACTGTAGAATCTTTATCAAATCCACAATTCTATCTTTTTTCTCGTCATCTCTCTGAGTTATTATGCCTTACAAAAAACTGCAACCTTTAAGAGGGTACTTCTTGTGATATACGTATGCAATACCTTTACCCTTCTAAGAATTCTTGTAACACGCAATATTTGAAATTACTGTGATTTACCACTAATGAAAAAATCAATTCTTTTCGAATTCTTAGTACCTGATCGCTTGGAACCTTGAATCAACAGTGGTCCCAAAACAGTACAGATATGTAAAAAAATAAAATCTAGATAAATTCAAAAATTATGAACTGATTTCATTTAAATTATACGGGGATTTGAATTTTAGTTAGCCATCTACCAGTATATCAGAATACTAAAGTTTAGTTCTATTTATAGTGCAAGTATTTAAATACAAAATGTTCAGAGCTAGAATTGATAATAGATATATTCTGACTTTAATCATATTATTATTAATAGCATAATCGGTTTCAAAATTCAGTATGACACTGAGTAGTCCTGTTCTTTTATCAAGCTATTAAAATGACAGATATAGGTTTTACGAATGAATAACTTAATCAAAATGAAAACACTCTATATTATTCTATTTCCATACAATTTGAAATAAATTCTCTGGTTTAAATCGATTTAAGTCTAAATGGCCATCATAAAGGCAACTAAATATGAACGAATTTGGTTAACTACAATTCAGATATATATATACATCACCCCAAGTAACTGTAAGTCACATAGTAAAATTGAAATCAAACCTTACCCCTCCCCCCCACATCTCTTCCCCTCTAGAGACATACGTGTACACTATCTCGCAGTAAATTTTACTGCTATATCTTAATAGATTAAAGTTTTTAGATATTATGTACAAAACTAGAATGTTCGCCAAATGTGCATCAAAAATAAAAAAGAATAATATTCATAATAAAAAATTGAATTGTACCGTTCTTCTTTCGTTTGGACTGTCCGTTCTTAGGAAAGCCAATATTCTCTAATGCGCTTTGCAGTTGTATCTGCACAACAAAAATAAAAACTCATGAGCCCTTAGAGAACAACCTCTCTAAGTTAATCCCCTGTCATCTAATAATCTATAATCACTAATACAACTCGTTCAGTTCTGACGAATAAAGGAACTTTTTTTGCTGCACCTGAGTGGTTGCTTCTGCGGAAATAGATTCGGAAGGTCCCTCTCGCTCCAATGATCTAGAACAATTGAAAATACAAATACATATATATATATGTTTTTTTTCGTAACACACTGAAATATAAGAAAATTTGGATGAAACAAATTTTTCCAAGTCAGCTTCAGATATGTAGCAAATTAATTTGGTGGTCCCGAGAGATTCATTAAAGCTGAAGTTTAATGAATAATCTTATATATGATGCACAGTATATAGTGGATATATATAAAGAAATAAGAACTATTAAAAACTGTAAAAATATATTGTATAGTCAACAATAACCCCCAATATATATATAAATAACAATTCAGGATTTATTCTACATTTTCGTTGAAAAGTATTTATGAATGATGGCAGGAGTACAGATTTTCCAGAAATTAAAAAATTATTCGAATGATTTACTCATAGTGGAAGTTGGATTCATAGCGTTCTTGCCAAGTGTTAGAATTATGTATGGATGCATGTATACATTTCCCGAAACCTGATTAAACTGGTGAAATTTATTCTAGGTGGGCCAGTGTGGGGTCCAGTTGATGACGACGGTCTCAGATACGCATTTACTGCTTCTAGCATTCTTTCATCCTGAAAACAGTTCAAATCCACTTTCATTTGTGACATGTTTTTAATGCTCAATGCATTCTTTTACTTATCATATTCTATACATTTACCAACCAAACTAATTTTGTATCGGTACAAGAAATTGATTCTAATGCTCATAATTGTTTTCATAGATATTGCATAAACGCCACAGTTTAAATTGAATAGGAGAAAAGCTCTCACGATTATTACACCTGAGTTTCATCTTTATCTTGCATCCAGTAAAATAATCGGCGACCAGTATCTTTGACTTCGAGTAAATAGACGCGATCATTTGCACGTCCAGTATCCATTTTTTTAAATTCCATAGTGCCAGGCAAACCATGAAAAACATCCGTAATCTTTAACATAACAATATCAAATAGGTGATAGTTAAAATAAAAATTTCTATCAAATCTAATTAACAAAGATTTTAAAAGCAATTCACCGTGTTTGTAGTAAGATCTCTCCATTGGAACTTCACTCTATGATCACTTCTACCGCGCACGATATTTATCTGCTTAAAATAAACAAGAAATAATGTATCTGAACTGAGCATAATAAAAGGTATTGCTTCCGGTTCAGCTCGTGGTTGTCGAGTTTCACACAAAAGCCATAAATGACAAATTTGCATCGAACAAATCGAATTTCATTAGATTTACTTTAGCTCAGCTTCTTTTTGATAAAGAAAGTGATTGATTTACAGGGGAATCAGATTTACACCTCGCCCTTGCGTGTGTCCGGCGTCATCAAAAATTTTCCACTGTCATTCTTTTTCGCTTCTAGTTTACCAGCTTTAAATGATACCACCACGGTTGCTCCGCCATCACGGTCAGGTCTCAAGCTTAGAAATTCCATTATTAGATAACTGATTCCTAAAATTTAATATTTATTGTGGAATGTCAATTATTATTCCAAATATTAAACTTTAATCTTTGAAAATTACCAGAATTTATTTCTTATAAACAGGGATATAATTTCTGAATAATAATCATGAAATATGTATTAATTTCAGTGTTAGCTTTGCTTACTACGAGCTTAAAAGATATAGCAGCATGCAAAGCTGCCATCACTCATCCAGAATCTTCGATCTGCAATTTGCATGTGGAACTCATCAAAAAGCATCGATTTGATTTAAAAAATCGCATTCAAGCCTCAAAGGTCCCTACTGCAATAACACTCACCAACATTAAAATTTTTCAATTGGAATCGCTAGAAGATGATACTGTGAATCAAATAGAACAAAAAAGCTTATCCGAATTTCTCGAACGCCATCACTATGTTATTGTTCGATTGCCTAGATCTCAAGAAACCACAATGCTGAACATGTGGAAACAGTTGAGGTGTTTTTTCATGGAAATCGATGATGAATCAGTTAAACATAGCAAAGTTAGACCAATGGAAGAAATTAATGGAAAGGTGCTTGGATACGCAAAATTTGATAATAACGAGTTCATAGAAACAAGGATTGATAGTGAAGGTAATCTACAGCCATCTTTGACTGAATTCGATGGATTCGATGGCGATATCAAAAAAGCACGTAGTGCATTAACTAGAATAGCAGCTGCAGTTGTTCGCGCTTCTGCCAGTCATGTCCATCTCGATCCTTCGCAATTATGCATGCTAATGGATAATGACACAAAATCAACTGATGAGTTATCTGATACAGTCCATCGACTATGCCGCTACACTCCACCGTTAAAGAGTGATGGAACATTGAGCAATCCTAGTGCAATCACCTTTGGAGCTCACACCGATACAACAATGGTAACTCTTGTTCCGTGTTCGTCCACTCCAGGTTTGGAGATTTACACATCTGAAACAGGTTGGGTTTGCCCTGAGTCAATGGATGGTATGAATTGCAGAGACGTTATCGTTCTGACAGGTAAATCGATGGTTTGATAGATCAGCTATAACATTCTGGGTGTTCAATTTTTCATTATTCACGAGTGATTTTTAGTTTAAATTCAATGCTACTAAAAAAAATCGATTTTTTGTATACCTGATCAAATAAGCAATGCCAACTCAAGAGACTGAAATGAATCCAATTTGTTTTTATAAAATATGCATTCTTTTTTAGCACTTCAGATCGTGCCATAATAATGCTTCATATCGTTGGATGATTATAATAGTTAAGCAAGGTTACATATGAAGTGAGCCAAAGTGCATTATTTTAAACTAGCCTCGGTGAAATTTAGATTGTACAAATATGAGCGTACTTAATTTTTTCTGATGTCTTCATTTGAAACAACAGGAGAATTGCTTCAAGCATTAAGCGATGGGCGTTATCCTGCTGCTGTGCATAGAGTCGTAGCTCCAAGAAACGACAGGTTAAGTGCTCCGTTACTTGTTAGATGTAATCCTAATGCAATTATCAAAGTTGAAGTATTACATAGAAATAACGGCGCCAACCAGCCCCGTGACTCAGCTGTATTAGATGGACTTCCAATGTTAGAATTACATCGCGAGTTAAATCAACCTCTTCATTAATTAACATAAAGCATTGAGTAAATTTAAAAGTTTGGTGACTGCTTGCAGAGAAAACGACCCCTTCTAAAATAAGCTTAATATTAAAAATTCTTAAAAAGTTCTTCTCATTCGATTTAAATTGCTTTTTCGGGATTTTGGAAATATTTTGCCTAGCACTACAGAGTTTCCAGTGAATCGACTACGTATCTATGTGCTAAATCATGTTCAACTTGAATATCCAGACAGGAAGTATTACATATTAGAATGAATTCATCAAGATCTGCATTGAAGTTCTAAAAATGCTCGTCAAGAACTGAAAGAAATGCTACCATCAACTATTTAAATGCACTCAGAAATGCACATTTATTCTTTTGTGAAGCATACAGGATTGTTCTATGCTAGAAGTACAACGTTTCATTCGAGGCACCTTACCGAATAGGAATTTGTTTGATGATGTCATGTTTAAAAGTCGAAAAGCACAGCTAATTAAAATTTGATAGTCATTCTTTTGTAATTGAATGAAAAATTTGAGAAAATCTTTTGATCAGTTTGCTCAGATAAATGGTTTCATTCTTAGAAAATAACATATCCGCAGTATCTTATGGCGTCCTATAAATTTTGCACTCTTTCGAAGCTGTATAATTGAAAGTTGCAAGTCAGATTAGACACCACTTTACAAGATAGGTGTCCATTAAGAGGTAAAAAAAATAATAATATTATCGCGGAGATTCTCAAATTTTGTTTCAGAAAAAGAAAAAAGTACCGTATGGCAGGGTAAGATTAATAATGCTCCCAAAAGGTCATAGATTACTGCATGAATTCACCCACATTTTTTCCAGCACAAATTCTAAAAAGTTTTGTAGAAATGTTCGAAGAAAAGACAGCATTATCTCCTGTCATTCACACCAGCAATTACGTGGTCTTTTATGGCCTTGTATTGTGTTTGAAATCTAGCTACAGCAGGTATTATATTGGACAGGTTACCTTTCCAATAGTTTTAAAGTATCGGCATGTCAACCTGCAGATTTATGCTTTACGATAATTATGTAAGCGTCAGAAGTTAGGGATGATTCGAGTAATGCAAAGAAATATTTGACGATCAAATTCCATGGAAATGGTGAGAAATCAGCAAGAAAAACACAAATGAGAAAGGCTACAAAGCTGATACAGAATAATAGGCCAGCAAAGATTTCTCATCAGGCAACTTACTATAGACAAGGATTTCTATGTGGGGAGCATCATTTAAAAGTAGAGATTAATTTCCAGCTTTTTTCTTCAATGTGAGTGAGCAACATCAACTGCACAGTTATAGTAAAATACGATCAAGATCGTGATGCCAGACATCTCTTAGAACATCTTTTTATCCAACGGATGTAAAAAAGCCGTTCTTAGTTAACTTTCTCTTTGGATGTTTTGGTTTTTTACTGTACATAGTCAAACATATGACTAATCAGTCTTGTTTAATAATAATATTACAAATTTGTTAACACAAAATAACATCTTTTTCATGAAAATTTAAATAATTTTTGCGAACTTTGGTCTTTGAAGTTTGAATCTTTTGCCAAAGCTGTACTATAATATTTAAAAATTAGCCAAGTAGTTGTTTTCATTGAAGTGGGCATATTTTCTACAATAGCCGATATCGGTGTAACCAAAATTGAAAGCAAAACACTTATATCAAAAAGCGAACACCTTTTTTTGAAAAAAATTCCAATTACGCTTATATTTTTACTCCTTCAAAAACATAAAAACCACTGACTGATCCTCCTTTTACTGTCCACTATCAACCAAAATGGCCTGAAAACATCCCCCCTATTTCCCCTCTGTATGAGCATTTTCTTGCAAATTGGCTGATTTCGCCTTGGGCGCAGTGAGCATATTAACCCCATTTATCCCAGAATTATTAGAAAAGGTTGATTCGTTAAGGGGATAATTTGAATTACTCTCTGCTGCAATTGTTGCAGCATACAAGTTACTAAGCACACGAACATGACACGTTAGATGAGAGCGTTCAGTCATATTACACCCCCTGATAGCCTACAATTACAAAAAGTTTCATAGTGTAAGGCAAGATGAGGTGAAAATAATTATCCATAGAACAATTTATTGACAGAAAATTTTAATTGGCGACTTGCTTAATTTTCTGGAAGATTAACAAACCGATAGAAACAACAGTAGCAAGAGAGAAAAGAACGAAAAAATTTAAAGGCAAGTAAAAGAATAGATTATCAAGAGCAAATATGATTCGATACGCGTAACTTAATCAGATTCAATTGAAATGATTATGTTTGGTTATGTATGGTTTTATAACATTTCAGGGCAATTATGATTGGATGTGTGTCATTTTATAACATTTCGGAAAAATTACAATTAGATAGTTATTAATTTACGACTCGAAATAATTAGAATTTTGAAAGAACTCAAATTAAACAATAACTGAGAAGTTTGCTGCTGAGACTCTTGCTAGGAAATGTACACCAATTTCATTCTATCGCGATATATTATCAATAATATAAGGCATATACTGGTATAATGCTTAAAAAGCAACCGAAGGGAAAAATTGTATACTATCTGCAGTTAGTTTTCTTTTAGCCTTCGCTAGATAAATAGGGATACTAGCTAGCACCATATGGACGGCATATAAAAAACATCTAGCAATAGCCATGTATTCGAGGGTTGGTACAGATAGCTAATTAAAGCTAGCACAATAGATATAGAAGATCAGGAATTTTTGGACTTCACATGTTGGGATATTCATTATATATCCTTGATATATATATATGAATAATTTATACTAAAAAGCAGAAGCCAAACCATGAACTGAAAAAAGATTATATTTTCTAGTATTGGAAAAAATGAAATAAACTAAAATAATCGAGGCTTTATTGCTGATTTTTTATAAGCAATATAAGGTTAAAAAATGAACACGTTTAATCTCAAATAAACTGTCTAAAATTTCAAAACAAAACCTCACCGCGTCGAGACTTAGATAAATTAAGGAATGACCAATAGGATTGAGCTCAGTATACTGTAACTTTGCCTTCTGAAAAAAACCAGCAGCTAAGGCGGACCACAGGTGTCGGAGCACTTCTGCCCTTGGCGCACCCCCCTCTCTCATCAAAATATCTCCTGAAAACCGAACCGGCAACGAATCGACTGCAGCCAAGACATATTGGACTGACCGATGTAGGCCGAAATCAGTGCCGATAGCATACTGGGCCGAAAATGCGCCGGCTATGATTCGGCGTAGTATGCGAGCGGCTTTAATTGCTTCAGGGCTGCTACGGCTTGTAGCATCTTTGTCAAAGTAAGGATCAGTATCTTCCATACCCCAATTTCCAGAGGCTAATACAAAATATCAGTAAATTGAATAGACCGGATTCGATATAATGCTGTATCAATATACAACTTCGAATGGAGTTGGTATAGTGTTAAGCTGTCAAAATTTTGAATATGTCGTTAGAAGGCAATCGATTTATAGAATATCAGCTACAATGTTACAAACACTATATGCTTTGGACTATATTGAAAAAATTCATCATATTTGCCCAGTATCTCTTGATATCCGTACAAGAGAAGTATTTCCATTATTTAAATCCAGTTAAACCTCATAAGTCGGACACCTTGTATCACTATACATCTTGGTAGGTAGGAAAGCTTACAAGACAACAACTTTTTGTTTCAATTGTTTTCGCCTTTGTATATATGAACATCTCATCATGTTGGACATCTGAGTTGGAGATGAAGTGTTTGAGTTTGGAGGTTTCACAGAAAAATAATTTTTTTGCTTCAAAATACCTCCTGCCTCAACAAGTTCTTTGGCACTATCACCAAATTCTTCATAGGCTTTTTCGTATTGTTGAGCCCACAGTTTCACATTTTCGCCGCTTCTTATATCTCTAATGACATCACGGGCTGTCTTTGCAAGATACCCCCACCTTTTGCTTAATGTCTCCCTAAAATTCAACAAGTTTTTGAAACACCAAAAAATTGTGATATAATGGCAATATAGCATTTGAATACATTTCAAGCAAATAATATTTTTAATGAAACAAAAGATGAAAAAAATTCTGTAATAAATGGAAAAAGGTAGGGAAAACATACGGTATGGAGATTCGGATTTATTCTGACGAGTCATCAAATTCACATTACAAATAGGTTCGTTTAAGTAGCTTAAAGTACAGCCTTACAATGCAATGTTTAGCATTATTACTATTTGTATATAAAGGCTAGTAAGCGAATATCCATAAAACATAATAGAGGTGGGAGGGGGAGGGGGTAATTCAAATTATTTAGCAAAAATTGATACTACTCAGTTGACAGTATTAAATGATAATAAGTAAACAGTATAAGTAAAAAGTTATTTGGGATGAAATCTGCACTTTCTTAACTCAAAAGTACCTAGCTTTGATGAATTTAGATGTGTTTTAAATTAATTTGTTGATTTATATTCATGTCGTTAAAATCTTGCATATTCAGAGGCTATAACCGTAATGGAGCAGAAAAGCTTATGGATGAAGTTTACACTAGTGTAACTAAATTAGATGAGAAATATAGTGTGCAAACAAATTTTAACACAGTTGCTAGTTGATAAATACTGCTATTAACATTAAATTCCCTGCTTGATTGAATTCCAAAGAATCGAACAAATATAAATCTCTCGGAAATTATTCTAAAGTTTGAATTTAAATAAATGCATTCTCATTATAAGCCGAAAAGCTACATACGTTTTTGTCTGCTCGAATTTTTGATCACTTGTGGCATCATTAATTATTGTATTAAAATCATTTTTTAGTGGCTTATTCTACGTATTTGTCACAATTTCATATTTCAATACATTTAGTGCAGACAGAAAGTGTTCATGAAAAGAAAAATGTAATTCAAGACTAAAATAATTCTAGAACAACTATAGTCGAAATTCGTTGCGTCTGCGAATCTAAAGCTGCTGAATTTGGATACCATATGAACCAATGATTATTCATTGTAAGTTAACATTCTTTAAAAGCAAATATATTATATTCGAAGTTTACTATAAACATATATGTACTCATCAAATAGTATGGGTAAACTTACTGTAATTTGATTCCCTCAGCATTTGCCTCTAGCATAGACGAAGTAATTAGGGGGACGAACCCCGAAAGACTATCACTGGGAGAAAAAGTCTGTACCCATTGACCATGCGTTCGACCAGTTTCAGCCTCCAACACCATCTATAAATAATAAATATTATAAACACAATTATTATCTTAAATTTTCAATTAAATTTCCACCAATCAATTTTTATCATAATTTTATTTTCGCATTTGATTGGTAAATTTTTTGTTCATAGAGAAAGTATCATTCAGGCATTGGTTTACGTTACAATTTTTGAAAAATAGTAAACTTCACATACAACAAAGTTATCCGGGCCACCAAAATTACTTTGTTACATCCGAAAATCTTAAGCTAAACTTGGATATAATATTACTTTTTCTTTTATTTGCCACAGGTAAAAAATTTTAAAAAGCGAATTAGCTATATCTAACATTCACCATAGTGAAAATCAGAAATTCTTTGAATGAATCATGAAAGGTCTAAAAAGTTTACCTTTCCTTCATCAGTGTTTAAATAGCTTGCAAATGCTGCCCCCAAAGGCCCAATAGTTGCTTCAATCTGAGTAAATAGAGCCCTTCAAAGAAAAGTAAGTAAAAATGTGAACATTACTTTTATAAATAAAAAAATGCAAATACAACAAATTATAGCTATAATGTGAAAAGAAAAAGGGGGTAAACGATTAATTTTAGCTAAACTCGATGAAAAAGTGAAGCCTGCAATAATCGGGGTGCTGATAATGCATAAGCATGAAATTGCTTCATTTTAACAATTTAAATATCGCAATAACACTCAACCAGTGACGAAAACTTTGTACCAAGATTTATAATGTGACAATTACTGCCTTGCAATTCTCACTGTACAGCACGGATATGACTTCAGCACAGCAAGAGAGAAGCAACAAAGATGCCTCAACAAAAAAATGCTGACGTCCAAGCTGCAATACATTTCGATTAAACTTTGTTTTTATTAAATTATTAAAATTACTGCCTTGCATATTATGATGCAAGTCAAAATACGGATGTTTCAAGACCTTACACAGTGAAATTCCAGTTGACTGCTTAGAATAAAATCGATCAAGTCGAAGGACAAAGATGGCTTAACTTTTGACTGAATTATTCAATTTTCAATAATGTAAATATCATTCCTAAGCTATCTGTGTTTGCCATGTTGTATGGAAATTCACACTGAAATTCCAAAAAATTAGTGGATTATTTGGATTTTCACTGTCGAGCCTTTGAAAATAACTAATTTGTTCGGCTTTACCTGTCTATAAGAGAGCATTTATTTGTATTTGTGAGATGCGAATGTGCCAATGAAGAAGACAAAATTTCATTTTTCATATCTTCCCCAATTAATCCAGTGCGCTTTCTCTTTAGTCCTGACAGGCCCACAAAGTTACTATCACGGTCAAACGGATGACCAACTAAGAATGCAGAACTTCGAGATAAGGCTGATACAAAAGAAGTGACTAATATTTGGTGAAGGTTTTTCCAAATATAGTTTTACGCGAGAAACTTATTGAAAATTGTAAGATTTTTTTAAAATACCCCCCCCCCCTCCATTTCAAATATATAATAATAATATACAACTTTTAAAAATATTCAAAATAAAAGTAAATGAAAGAAACAGTGTGATTGCATGTTGCATAAAAAATTATTTGTAAAAATACATAAGTATTCTTCAAATACTATGTTTTTCATTTAATTGTACATGATTTAACATATATATGTATATATTGTATCGCTTTGCTCCAAGTTTTCAAATCTTTTTTACTATAAATGTGATTAAATTAACAAACTCTATATCCAACTTGCAAAGCAATTGCAATAAAGAATTTTGAATGCATTGTTGAATATTTTGTAAAATTCAATGCTCATTTGAAGTCCAATTTTTTAAATCTGAAAGTAACTTCAATTAGTAAATTTTCCTTTATGCGATTGGTCTATTTTGTCAAATAAAAAATATGCATATGACGAACTACTTATTAGTTTTTCAATATGTGAGACTATTAAAAATTCTTATGAATCAATGCTTACACTGCTAATATAATAAAACCTTACTACTAGGATACAATTATAGGAATAAAATCTTATCCTAGTTCGACCTATTTTATATTTCTCCAATATGCATTGAGAGTAAAATTATTCTATTTGGAGAAAGAAGCAAAAAGATGAGCCAGCATTTATGTATTGTATTATATAGTGTTTGGCTCATCCAGACAGTGCATCAATTAAAAATTTATTTTAATTTCAATCACAAGACGAATGACTTTCAATGCTTGAAATAAAGCAAAATTTATGTCTATTTTGATAATATTACCATTATTGATAGTAACTGTGCACATTAAAGGTTAAACTAACCGGATAAGAATAATCAATAATCCATTTCCATAATCATAATAGCGTCAAAAATCGAAAAATAATGCACTTACGATACTGCATAGAGGAGTCTGAAAATGAGAAATTACACGCTTTCAGTCTAGCCATTTGCTCTGCCATAAATGCTCCGCTTGCACAAGCAACCATTTCCAAGACGCTTCGAATGCCAGGAACAGTTTCGCAGTTTGACAATTTGTTCTGAACTTCTGGACTGTAAAATTCTTGTTGTGCCAGTTCAAACTGTTGGTGTAATGCAATGAATGTATCTTTATGAACAGAAGGCTCCTCTTCAGTAAGTCTATGATGCGGAAAGACATTTGGGGTGTTGAAAGGTGGCTGAATCGACGTGGATGATGATTCCCCAGAAAGATTGAGGTGAGGAACTGGCAATGAGATTTGATGTCCCACAGATGCAACGGAAGATGATAGCATTGATACGCCTGCATTTGAAATATCTCTTCCTTCTTTAGAAGAGATTATTCCTTCTGTGGAAATGGGTGCGACTGATAGCGGACGGTTTAGTATCTTATTGGTAACTTTATCTTCTTTTGGATTGCCATCTTCCTTCAGAGATCTAACCTCTTTTTGAGAGGGATTGTCAACTAGCGGGATCGTCTCAATGGAGATTCCATCGCTGCCTTGCCGTTGCTTTAACATCATGCAATTCTTCTTATCCTACCGATCCGGGTCAAAATCGGAGGTTGCTTTAATATCGTAAGAATGCTCTTACCACCAATGCGGCACCGCTTTGTCAGTTTCTTTTTTCGCTTTTTGAACTTGATAAATTCCGTTAACTCGATTTTTTTCCGATATTTTTTGATTTTGAAAAGATTCTCGTATCAAGTTGAGACCCTGTTAACTTAAAAACAGTCAATTATTCGATACTTGATATTGAGGTTCAATCTAAGAGATGAATGCAATTAAGAAAAAATTGAAGATAAAATAAAACTACTGCTGTTGTTGTAAATCATATTAACTAATAGATTAATTTTTTAAAGGCACCATTTTGCTTTAAAGGCAGGTAATTTAGCTAAAGTTCTGCTTTGAACTAATCGCTTGTTCGGATATTTTTGTCTAGAATATAATGCTGAATGAATGCTGAGAGAATCACCTTGCACTAGGTCATTGAAAAAATTCACAATTTGTAGTAGGTCTGCAAATAAGATAGATAAAGCTTTGCTGAAATCTTATGAAGCAATAGCAATAGCAATAGCAATAGCAATAGCAATAGCAATAGCAATAGCAATAGCAATAGCAATAGCAATAGCAA